>JAZBHA010000127.1:26792-54292 GCA_037464855.1 Iselma pallidipennis | reverse complement strand
TACTATATTGTATTAATACCCCTTTCGCATAAAAGTAAACATAAAAAAACCGCCGACAAGTTAATCAATCTCATAAATGTATTGATATTATCGAAATCCGTGTTTTACTTTCACCCCTATTTAAAATTCCCGGAGGGTGCCAGGTCCCGAAATTGAAAAAAAGGCCCCCAAAAAGCACCTGCTCCTTTAACTCCCAAAATACTATTTTTTGAGGGCACAACTTATGACAAAAAGTTATACTGCCCCTTAAGTCTGTTTCCCGAGTCATGAGCTAAATGGTTATAAAACATCTGGATGAACTGAAACATTGATGCAGCTGGTAGCGATGTGGTCGAACCACTGGCTCAGTTGACTATGTTTGACTATCACCGACATACGCTTCTAAGTTGTCTCTTCCTAAACATCTGCTACACACCTTCGTTTATACTGAACGTACAGCTTAACTTGAATCACTGTACTTCATTGAAAGTAACCAAACTTTACATGTGCGTTAGAAAAAGATAGGTACAATAGTGAGTGTTCGAAATTTTATGACCATTTAGCTCATGACCCTGGAAACAGACTATAGTAACGCATTTTTTTGCAGTACATACTAGGGGTGGACGATATTGGAATTTTGATATCGATATTTCGATGTTCGACAATATCGATATATCGGAGTTTCTTGGCAATTCGATATTGTATTGATATATCGATATTGTCGAACATCGATAACTTAATTGTTAATAAAATAACGACACATCGACAAAAATAAATTTTAACTATTTACAGCCTCAACGATCAATGCTTTATATCGAAATATGCTTACGTGTGAATAATTACCAATATATAAAAAAAATATCGATAGCAATATATCGATAATTATCGATATATCGGAGTTTCTTGGCAATTCGATATTGTATAGATATATCGACATATCTGTACAGTTACGTGCACAGAAAAGAGAACGCTTTTTGTGGACCTGTGTAAATCAGGCTGCCGAGGGTGGTCTCCACAAGACAACTTAGGCTTCACAGACCAGAATCTGGCCAATCTAGTAGGAAAGATTTTCTATCTCTCCACCTTCTCCTACTCTAAGGAAATAAAAAGCCTGACTCAGACGAACGAAAATACTAGTATTTCTTGACCAAGAGACGTTCTCTTTTCTGTGCCTGTAACTGTACATCGATAACTAAATTGTTAATAAAATATCGATAGCTGTTAACATAAAATATCGATAGATATCGATACCATGCATCGATAATTCGATATATCGATATATCGATGTTCTTATCGATATATCGATGATCGCGCCCAGCCCTAGTACATACGGTAACGTTAAATCCTGTTAGAAAGAGCAAGGTGAATGTACAAAATACTCAACCGGTGGTTATTTCAGCAATCTGTGTGTATGAACTGCAAAAACTCTATTATTACATAGAAATGTGGTGTATCATTATGGATAAAATTTAAATGGGCGTACTTGAAAAACAAAATTAAATTAACAAGGTTAATATAGAATAGCGGAAGTTTTGATGAGGAAAATTTAATAAAAAAAAACAACACTGTCACAAGATCTGTTTCAATTGTGCTTGTTTTTTTAATGTATGGCAAAAAAAATAGTACTAAATATACAAAGATAAATGGCATTATTTTTCTTCCGCTTTTAACAATAAAGTGCATTTAGAATATCATAATATTATTTGTATAAAATTCAGTCGTACAATATCTCTCAATTTATTTATCAACATGAAATCTGAACATTTAAATAATTTTTTTCTCGAATTTGATAAAGAAATATCAAGTATTAATGATAATAAAGAATTACTTATCAATACTGATGTCATTCCATTGCATACAATCTTGTCCATTCTTTGGCTTTCAAAATAGCATCATGTTGACGTGTTTTCCATATATTTGCTACATCATTTGCTAATGGATCATCCGGATTCGGACTACTCAACAATGCTTGTATTGATAATAATACAGTACGTACTTGTAAAGCTGGTGACCATTGTTCTTTTAATATATCCAAACAAATACGTCCTAATTTATCGATATTTGGATGGTAGATTTTTGTTAGAAAACGTACATTCGGTGGTGATAATGGATAGTTGTCTGGTAGGAATAATTCCAATTTGAATACACCACTTTCATAGGGTGAACCTTCTGGACCAGCCATTGCTATATGAAAATAACGACAATTTGTCTCATCTGGTATTGCACTGATACCGGGTGGTGGGTCTTTTGATAAATTCTTTGTTTCAACTAGAATTCGACGTGTAGAAGTACTAGCCATAACCTAAAAATTTCCATATAAACAATTCAGATTTTCATCAATTAGAAAACTTACGTTAATTCAAATTATTGTGAAAATTATGGATAATTTGTTTAATTTTTGCGTAATAATTGAGATTTTGATTAAAACATTATTGATAACAGGATAACACAGCCACAGACAATAAAAATTTGACAGATTAAAATTTGACAGCTGTTAACTAGGATCGATTTACTTTCTTTGTTTTATTCATACTAATGGCAATTTAGATATCTTTCTCATGAGAATATGCATCAAACTATTGTTTTATTATTTTAATCTATGGATCGAACATAACCTCAGTTTTAGCTGTCAGATCAGAACCCAATAAGGTATTTTTATCTAATTTCTAGAATTAATTTAGAATTTCTATAATTAATTTAATTAATTAACTCAAGTTAATTTTGTTTTAATTAAATTCGTTCCAATTAAGTTCGTGATTTTTCAAAGTCTTTGAATGTGTCGTTATCGGGGGTTTTTCTGAAATTGTGTGAATCCCCTGTTCATTATTAACACACGATGGGCTTATCAGGATCTAAAGATAGTAGTGATTATTCAGATGACAGTGATGATGAAATGGCATCCGAATTGTCTGCAAGCTGTTCTCAAATCAATTTAGGTAAAATCACCAGATTTATTACCAATTTAATTGATAATATTAGATAATTTTTACTTTATAGCTAATGATGGTCCATCTACTGAAGATACTATAGATGCTGCTATTACTACTTCAGATTTAACAACAACACAACGACAATTTACATTATCTGATATGAATGTAATCGAAAAAAATCTGGAATTATATGAAATTGTAATGGGATTTGATGAATTTTTAAAATTTTGCACGATAAATTGTTGTTTTGTTGTAGATTTCTTTAGTGTTTCTATTAGAAGTTCAAACATCTACAGCATTACAAGCTTGTTTGTCTTTACTAGAAAACAGATCAACTGGATTCCTTTATTTGTGGGCACAACGACAATCTACCGAACACAATTCCAAATGGCAATCAAAACTACTAGAAGCTCTTACTTTGATACAAAATTATCAAGTCCTGAAAGATTTCGGTAACATATTCCAGCATTTTCTTGTTTTTAACAGATTATCTTATCTTGATCCACTTGCAGGTTACGAGAAGAATGAATTAATTCATCGTTTTTTACCGAAATATTCATTCGGAAATGTGTTTATTGATAATATACGTAAAATTTTGTATTATATTTGTGAAAATCTAACTGAAATTAAAACACAACAATTATTAACATTAGTACGTACCGATTTTCGGAATAATAATTTAGAATTTAAAGATTTTCCTCCGGAATATTTGGAAATCTATTTCTTATATTGGGAAACGATTGGTTATATTCAACCAAACAATATGACAAATCTTTATAAAATTTTCAAACAAATGGACGAAGAAGATATTTACGAGAAACTACAATCATTCAGTAATAATATTAATAATATTCAAATTAAAAGAGAACGTAAGATGTCTGATAATAAAACGGGAGATTTTATTGGTGGTGGTAATATTAATAGTAGTGGTAGTGATAATAACAGTTTATCAAATAGTGTAGGAACTAGTGGGATGTCTTCAATCGATTCCAATTATTCAAAATTACAACCATTGAATAATTGTTATTCAATTGATACAAATAATCCTGGTATTTGTTTTATTATTAATCAGAAACATTTCTATCGTGAGATTAAAAAGGAGTATCAGGTGAGATTTACGCTTATTTCCAATTAATTTTATATTAATTTGTATAATTTTGTGTTTAAATAGCATTTATTGCCGAAAAAAGAAGAACGATTAGAGCAACGTGATGGTACAGATAAAGATAAGATTGCATTGAAATCAACATTTGAATTGTTCGGTTTCAATGTAATTATACGTGAAGATTTAGATCATATACAGATAATCAATTCAATTCGAGAAGTTATACAGAATTTTGATAATGAATCCAGTTTATTTGTTTGTATCTTAACACATGGGAATCCAGGTAAACTAATGGGTCGATGCATGCCCACCAGTATTATGTGTTAGAATGTGACGTCACTGTCTGTCATCCAAATATTGTACCAAATTTTCACGTCAATATGTTGTTTCATGCTCTAGTCGTCTGAGAAGGAAATTTGGTCCAACAGTGACGTCATACTCCTTGCAACTACAGAAAATGACGTCACATTCTATAGCAAACTAGTGGGCGATCCACTGATCCATTTTTTGTACTTCCTAGGTGTTGTTTATGGTGTAAATAGTTGTAAAGTTTATGTAAGTGATATTCAGGGTATTCTTTGTAGTTCAAAGAAATTATTAGGCAAACCGAAAGTATTGATATTACAATCGTGCCAAGGCAATAGATGTCAGAAGGGTAAGTTTTGAACACAATTGAAGTTAATTAAGAATAATTTGAGGGTGTTTTTTTGGTTTGTTAGTAATCACTGAAGATGATGAATTAGCAATTGATGGACCATCATCACAAAACTATATTGGACCACCAACGACTGATTTATTTACATTTTGGGCAACTATACCCGGTTATGGTGCAATACGGAATAAAAAGACTGGTTCATGGTTTATTCAAACATTGTGTGCTAAAATGAAAGAATTTGGAAATCAGTTAATTATTTTACAAAACAAAAATGTTTCTTCTAATAATTTTATCTGTTCTTCTTGTTTTAGATTACACTTTGATGATATTTGTACTGACATTGTTGGAGATGTTAGTAATAGAAAATGGATAAAAGGTACAACTAATGATGATCTCAATAATGGTAATCGAGATGAAGACCAAGCAGTAGAAACTGTATCAATGGTACCATTAAAATCGTCAACATTTACTAAACGATTATATTTACCACCAATGAAACGTACTATTTAAATATAAAGAGGGTGTCCGGCATAAGAGGGTAGGCAAATAATTTGCCGCCAGACATCCAGTGGCGGATTTACCATGAAACTTCGGCACCTGGTGTTATGCGAGGACTCGCAATGGCGTGTTACATAGTTGACAAATATTTGCATAAGAAAGAAGCCCAATCTTACAGGAGTGCCGCAAAGAAGGATCCTGATTTAAGTGGGTGTTTAGTGTGCAAATCTAACCGGAATTGTCATAAGTTAGACCAATGGGATCCACATTAGTCCCTACATTCAGGCCCTAAAAGAAGGGAGAATCTTAGGAAAGAAGTAGACTATTAGGTCGAGCACTGTGAGACACCCTGTATACTCTTGATGTTATAAAACTACAGCCATTTACTCTCTTAAATTGGACACCCGATATATGTATTATTTTTTTTAATAATAAATTGTTTTATTTAAATAACCCGCTGCAGTTTTACTTGAACGCTTGCGCAAATTGTACCACAAATATGTCGTAA
Organism: Iselma pallidipennis; assembly: GCA_037464855.1. Classification (NCBI taxonomy): domain Eukaryota; kingdom Metazoa; phylum Arthropoda; class Insecta; order Coleoptera; family Meloidae; genus Iselma; species Iselma pallidipennis. Next base: position 48,617 of record JAZBHA010000127.1, on the reverse strand, counting down.
TTGACGGACAAAAGATAATTTGTTATTATTTCTTTATTATTTGTTTTAAAATGACCCAAAGTGATTTATATAATTGTTTATATAATAAAATTGTTTGTATTCAATGTAATACGAATGAATTGGAAGCAATTAAATCACGATTTGGATCGGATATTGGTACAAAACGACGTTACGACCATATCAAAACAGTCGGGGATTTATTGAAAGTTCTAGTGAAACGTGATTGTCTTAATTCGACAAATATTGAACCATTAATTGAAATTGGTCAACAGTATGGAAATGAAGAGATTCAACGATTAATCAACAGTGATTACAGAAATAATATCAATTCAAGACAAGTGCAATTCATACCAGAACCAGGTAAGATACTATCACATATTTACATCTTTAGGGGGGCCAGTCCTACAATCAACTTACTTGTAAAGTCACATATTAGTTCAGTGCATATGAAAGAAGAGATAAGACCACATAAGACGTCCGGAGACCGTATGGTCCCGGACCCGCCGTCCCGCTGGCGCTCGATGCCCCTTATATTCCCAAGTAAAGGAAACCAGCTCTAGATCCCATGCGACTCGATGGCAAGAGACCTACGGTTGCGTGCTCTCGAGGCTTGCAATGCCAGTGCTGTCCCAACAGACCGCAAAATACTGTCTACAGCTTTCCAGGGAGAGCTTGCGAATACTAATCGGAAGACTCACTGGACACTGTGGACTAAGAAAGCACCTTCACATGGTGGGGCAAGAAGACCTGTGGAGGATGCGAAGAGGAGGACAAAACTGTGGAGCACGTGCTCTGTCAGTGCTCCAGGCTCGTCCATATGCTGGAGAACTGGCGTAGCCTGGCCGAGGTCACTCCTCTGAGCACGCTTCTGCAATATATGAAGAGTGTGGGCTTGGAGGAACTAGGCACTGACGACGCCAGGAGGATGCACAATGGGCCTGTTGGGGGCCTGAGTGCAGAGGAGCACAAGTGGCTCCTTTCAAATCCAGAATCCAGAAGGCACGTTTCGGAATCGACAAACTTGTATAAACCTCCCGGGCTTATGTGACTTTATAAGTGACTTTAAAGATGATTATGAAACTGGCTCTAGAAATTTTAATTAATCTCTTTTAAATTTTCAGTGACACCTCAACCAAATAATGATACAAAATCAAAAGTATACAAAACGATCGCTGAAGATATTGGTAGTAATTGGCAGAACTTTGCTAGAGCTTTAAAAATTAAAGAAGGCCATATTGATGAATTGGAACGGAATTATTCAAAAATATCCGAACGTATTTATAAGATTTTATATCATTATGAAGAACATTGTGATAAAAGACGTTTCGAAACAGGTCTATTAAATGCTTTAGAAGAAGCTAGACGGAATGATCTCAAAAATGATGTACAAGAGATCTTCGATATTCATTAGACACAAGATTATTTTTATATATTTATATATACATTGGTTTTAAATAAAAACTTTTCACTCTTTTGTCTTTTTGGAAGATGTATTTTTATATACAAATATTGAAAATGTCGCGTAATCGAAACACAAAAAAAGAAAACAAAACAACCGCAAAACAACTCAAAGAATCCGCAAATAATACAAAAAAATTAAATAAATATGCTATTCAAGCCATAGGGGAAACCAATTGAAATTAAACTGTGAATAATTGAATAATCTTCCAATCTTCCAATTCTATATATCTTAAACAGAATATGAACTTTTCGCATTAGAACCAGCTTTATCCATTGTATCTTTATGTATTTGATAATCTATTTTTGTTCGTTGTGGTATATGTAGACGTTCTTTCAATTTTCGTCCAATTTCTTCGATTCCTTCACGATTCGTCGAATCAGATGTCCATACACCAATTTTATCTCCTTTACTTCTAATATTAACAACTGCCCCACAGATTTCTTCTGAATGATCAAAAGCTTCACCAATTAAACAGAGAATCTACAACAATATACAAATAAACAATGGGTCACTTCTACAATCACGTGTAAAGTCACAGTATAAGTTCAGTGAACCGAATAGATAGACACGTGTGATGGAACTATGAACTTATAATGTGACTATGTGAAACTGGCTCATTATTACTTACAATATCTAACCAATATCTATCTAATTCATTACTTCTTTGTTTCTTTTCAACATTAATTAACCAACGACCACCGTTCTTATTAGCTGCATCCTCCCACATTGGCCGGATACCTTTTTTGAACAATGAATAATCATTACCTTGTCGTAGTTCACTAGCTGGTTTAATGTGATTATATAAGCTACAACAATTTTATTAATGAGAAAAACAATTTTTCGTCTCTTAGCTAATCTATTGTACCTCCAGAAATCTTCAACAGTTTGAAATGAGGCGATTTCCTTTTGGTTTTTCTCCCAAGATTGTGTCCGGTCGTTCTCATAGTACCACAGGACCCATTGGTTCTGTAATGGATGTTTTATTGAGAAATCCATTGCGATATCGACGTCATTCTCAGTCTTTTGTTCGTTTTTTTCATTCTAGAACATGCCGCAATTATTAGTTTTTCCGAAATTTTTGAAAGTGTCATGTGTGTGTTGACACAATATGGCAGATTTAACAAGGTTATGTCACAAATTTTATCAAAATATTCACAATTTTAATCGTAATTAGTTGATTTCTAGTCTTTTATTAATAATTTCGGTAATACGAGTGAAAATTACCTCATTTTCAAGCGAACTTGTAGACATTTTGGAAACAGAATTTTTCACCAAAGAAAATTCTGTCCAACTCCCACCAAAAAGATGTGGAAAAGAGAGAGAAACAGGGGAAACAGAGATAAATTTTAAGTACTACCAACTGCGACTGGCCGAAAAATAAATTTCCCTAGCCTTCAAACAATTTTAATCAATTATATTGAGAAAATTAAATGTTACAACCGGAACATTTAATTGTCTGATAGCTTGTTAGACAAATAAAACGTGTTTGAATCAAAATATTTAATAGTTTCCTGGAAAATCATAGAATAGTTGTTGAGGTTATATTTTTGACAGCTTTCTGACAGTTCGACGGCAATCAGTGGCGTGCTTAGAAGTTTTCCTTCGAAAAATTCATAATTCAACCAGATTTTCTTCGAATATTTTCCAATAAAATCACATTTCCACCATGACTCAAACTTATCCAATCGATTGGGATATCGATAAATATCGAGACGATACAGATCCTGAAGAACATTGGATATTACGTAGAGAATTCATGAAAGCACATAAAGGTAGATTTTCCGAAGATTATTTAGTGGCTTTAGCTCGAACTTTTACAAATATTGAGTTTTTGGGTTGTGTGTAAGTATTTTATACTTATAGTAGTTGGTTTTATTATAATTAATATTTAAATTGGTGAATTTTTTGGTTAGTTATCCAGCACCATTGATGGTACGTATTGCTGAATTATCTAAAGATGTAGCCGCTAAATATCGTGATATCAAAAAGACAAAACTACAAAGAACATTTGTGACCGCTTCAGATGCAGCAGAAAATAAAATAAGTATGTATATGATACTGATTGTTTGACCAATAAAACTGTAACACGAACGTATGTTTTAGAGAAAAAACCACCAATTCGAGGCTCTAGTCATGGAAATACACACAATTAGACAAAATAATTGCATTATATTAAATTAAAATTGTAAAAATGCCAGTTTTATATAAAAAAATAAATCAATGAGAAGCAATTGAAGCATCGATTTCGTTTTGTAAATCTGTATAAATAATGGGAAAATGTTGCACCCTTCCACTGGACCATCCAATCGATAGACAGGCGCCAGACTTAAAATTCTGCTGAAAAGCTATGGTACTCGGTATTTCAGCTTCATTTAATCCAATCACTAATGAGCTAAAATACCAAAAATTAACAATTTCGTAAATAAAAACTGTAATCTCGTAAAATCTACCTTGGTATTAGTTGGAGTATTGGTGATTTGGTCACATTAAAAATCGTAATACAATTCGTATCATTATATAAAATAGCTAGATGTTGGCCTTTTGGATCTGTCTCCATGCACCGTACATTACCACCGATACTAAAACCATTTAAATCGTATTTGGTTAAATCAAATAATGGTATTGCATGATTGGATGATGATGTATCATTATTTCCACTGAAAATTGTATCATTTTTAACATTCAATCCATAAATGATTGTGTCATCAGTTGTAACAAATAATAAACTGGTGCCATTATTTGCCCAACATGCTGATTGAATACGTCCGGATAATATTGTCCAACGTTCACTTTCCCAATTACGACAATTCCATATTTTAAAAACAATACCATCAGATGCACTAAATAATTTATCTTTCAATGGTGACCATTTCAATAGAACATTACCTGGTTCTTTGGAACCTTTTAGATTGGCGGTACAATTTAAATCAATATCCCATACAATCAAATTCGAATCATCACCAGCTGCTGTTATCAATAAATCACCTCTAGGACTCCATACTGTACTAATTATTGGTTGATGTTCCGGACGATTCAAGATAATGGCATGATTTACAGATGGTCTAGGTACTAATGAATTAAAATCAATATTCCATACAATTATACCGTCTTCATGACTGACGGCTATCTCTGTTGATGACATTGGTCTCCATGCTAATGATGTAATATTTTTCTGTTGCTTACATCGTAATAATGGTACGAAATTACTATCATTACTGTAAATCCTAACACTATCATCACATGTTGCAACAGCTAATCGTGACATATGTGGATGCCATGCTAAATATCTAATTGAATGATTCTTCCAATTTCGTGTTTGACTTAATTCATCAATTAAATCAACCGTTTTATATTGTGAATGGGGCTTTACAACTAATTGTACTTTATGTATATATCTGAGTACATTCAATAGAAATTTCGCAGTTGTATTTATCAAGAAATGATGGTGATAAGTAGCTGTACGTACAGCTTCTAGAAAACCTTGTTCTGTATAGACTTGTGTTAATTGTTTCAAGAATGGTACATTGGTTGGTATAAATAAACTTCTAGTTTCATCGCCAATACCAACTGGATGTAATAAATCACGTGTTATATGAATTTGTGGATGTTTTTCAATCTATATTGGAAATGATAACGAATTTATTAGCAAAAAAATTTAAAAATATAACCTCAAAAATTTACCGCATTTGTAAATGATGAGATATTTGCAAATTGTGTACCCATACATTGCATTCGTCCATTTATCTCACAAATCGGTATTTGACCAATATCTGGTGGTGAAAATTCTTCCAAATTTCGCATATTTTTCAATTCGAAAACCTGAAAAACCAATGAAAAAACAAATTCGAATTGGAAATTATTTTTAGGTTATGTCTGCGTGCGCAAGACCAAGGTCTTATCGAACCGGTTGGCTGATAACAGTAATAACACGCTAAAGACGCTATACATGAAGGTCACGTGATGTCATGACGTCACCTGCTTGTAAACAAACTTGACTGTCAAATCGTAGTACGCTTAGTGATAACTTTGATAACTTTACTGTTACAAAATGGGTTATAAATGGTGTGTAGTACCACGATGTACTAACACATCTATTAAAACACCGGAGAAAATGTTTGTGTCCATTCCAAAGAACACTAAGGTTCGAAAAAAGTGGTTAATACTCGCTCGTAGAAACCCGAAAGATATAGCAGCAAGTACTAATGCTTTCATGTGTGAAGATCACTTTAATGTAAGTAAACAAATCTATTATTATATAATATTTCTTACACAAATAACGATTTTATATTATATGTATTTTCGTAATAATCTCCTCTTTACATTATACTATATTTGAGGTTATAGTTAGAGAAGTTAGAAGAATAAAACTGTAATGTTCTAATCTATGTGAGTTATATTTAGTTAGACATATAACAATGATAAAATTGTTATTACAGATTGAACAAGATATGGCAAACTATAGACAATATAAAATGGGATTCAGCCAGACTATACTCATGGTTAAAGGAGCTATACCATGTAAGTTCGATTGTCAGGTAGATCGTAGAAAAAGACTGTCAGATACTACCATGTCCCGAAAAGCCTATATGAAACGTTTAAAAACTGATATTGATCAAGAAACTCAAGCTGCAGCAGATACGCCTGAAATCAGGACACTAAAAGATGACAATGCTGTGCCTGAAACTGCTGTGGAGATCATAGGTATGTAAAGTAGTTTAGGAATTAATTTACATATATACATTTATAATAAGTATATATTTATGTACACTCAAATACATACTTCATTTCATTTTTATTAACTTTAAATGAGTTATAACTTAAAGCATCGAATGGTCAATTGTTAAAATAATTAGGAAATTTGAAAAGTGTTCCGTCATTCATCGATATATGTATATCCTGAAAAAGTTGCGACCTGACCGGGATTTGAAGGCCGGGACCCTCTGCTTGCCGGACAGATGCTCTTCCAACTGAGTTATCAGGGCGTCTGTGATAGCTCAGTTGGAAGTTTTATAATATTTAGGGTACCTAATACTTACAGTGCTGTTTTCACGTTCTTTAATTCGGCAGCGTAAAAATCAGGGTTGTTTTTGAAAAATAGTCCGACCATAATTGCGTCTATTCTAGGGAGGTTTCCACTATCAGCTTTAACGAAGTTGGTCTCCATCGTACTTTATATAATTATTAAAGGTAATTTCTCGCTTTTAGTCCCTAATAGATAAGAATACCAGTAAAAACGAAGAAAAAACTGTACTGTACTGTAAACAAGCAGGTGACGTCACCCCAGATTCAGCCAATCCCGTGCGTTTTCTTCAATCACGTGATCAAACATGAAAATTTAATTTTATTAATGATTTCTTATAAAAATCATACATATTTGAAAATCATGTGTTGGCTATCTTGGCTCAAAAAAATGTTTACTATTAAGCTAACAACAGCTTGATCTATATTTTCATTGTAGTCAAATACCCTTATCGTGATTTTGAAACTGGCAACAATAATGACAAAGTAGAAATAAAGAATGAAGATCTGGATGATGAAACTACTGGTTCGGAAATCACTGAAAATCCAGGATTTTTTGACGATAGTGTGAAAATAGAAATCGAAGAACATCCAGTGAAAATTGGTAAGTATCAGATAGTCGGATAGATTTATTAAAAATTTAACATAAAAAAATTTTAGAAAATCTTGAAATAGTTGAGAACCAAGAATCTACTACAAATGATAATGAAACGTTCAATAAACAAACCGATTTTGAGGAGGAAAACAAGAATTTCGGTGATAATAATAAAGAAGAAATAAACTCAACAAAGGCTGAATATAAATGTGAAACATGTGGTAAATGTTTTGTTTACAGAGGATATCTCAATAGACATTTAAAATCTCATAATGGAAAACCACCTACATGTAATATTTGTCGTAAAGAGTTTACAAGGAATTCGTCATTAAAGGTACATTTAACAATACATACTGGTGAAAAACCATGTAAATGTGAGATTTGTGGTAAAAGTTTTAGAACTACATCGATTCTAAAAGTTCATTTATTAGTTCATAATAAGGATGAACAATTTCCTTGTAATATTTGTAATAAAAGTTTTACAAATAAAATTAGTTTAAAGAATCATTTAATGTTACATACTGATAGCAAACCATTTAAATGTGAGATTTGTCGGAAATCGTTTCTAAAGAAATCATTTTTAACAGATCATTTAAGAACTCATACTGGGGAAAAACCTTTTATGTGTAATTTTTGTAATAAAACATTTACTTCTAAAAGTAGTTTAACACAACATTTATTAACACATAATAGTGAAAAACCGTTTATATGTTATACTTGTAATAAAGGGTTTACACGAAAAAAATGTTTAAGAATGAATTTACTTGTTCATAGTAATAATAATGATTATGATAAGGATTTATCAGCAAAACCTGGTTTGAAATGTCATTTAGGATCGCATTTAACACTGTTTTGGACAAATAAATGGTTTATTATTATTATTATTGTGATTATCGTTTCATTGTTTTTTTCTTAATTGTTACTGTTGGATATAGTGCGAGGCTGTTCAAGAGATCCTCCAATGCCGTCGTTCAAGTACCTGAATGCAGGTTTATTTCGCCTAATTCGTTCACACATATCATCAATATTTGTGATTCCTTCAGAATGCCAACATTCATGAATCCAATTTTGACCCAGACGTCTAGCTGGAATCCCCAACTTGAGATTATTATATAGAAAATTATTAAGGACTACCATCGAACATTTATATATTGAAGTGTTTCTCTCACATTTTCTTGTACTCATTTGTACATCAATAGTAGTCAAAAATCATTAAATCTGATTGCATTGTGCAGTGAGAAATTCAAATATGGTGTATGTGTGACGTTTTACCGCCCTGTAATTCTATTGGCTAACAGTTATGGGACAACCTGTTTACCGATGAGCTTGGCCAACTTTCGAAAACAGTGTAGCCAATCGTATATCTGGGGGAATTTGAAAATTATCTGTCAAAAATCGTATCTGTCAGTTTTGTTGTCAGCCACGTACTTTAATGTTGTTCACATACAAGTTTTTGTTGGAATTTATTTAAATTATAATAAAACAGAAAATAAATAATCAAAGAAAATACTAACACGTTACAATGGTAAAAGCTTTTATGATAACCCCGATAAATAATTAGTTAAAAAATCTGTTTTTTTGTAGCCACTCCGTTTGGACATAAAACGTAAACTTACAGCACGTTCTGATCGTGTAAAATGTGTTGATTTACATCCAACTGAACCATGGATGTTATGTTCATTGTATAATGGTAATATAAATGTATGGAATCAAGAAAATCAACAATTGGTTAAAACGTTTGAAGTGTGTGATCTACCGGTTAGAGCTGCAAAGTTTGTACCACGTAAAAATTGGATAGTTGCCGGTTCTGATGATATGCAAATACGTGTTTTCAATTACAACACATTAGATCGTGTACATGCTTTTGAAGCACATTCAGATTATGTACGTTGTATTGTTGTACATCCCACACAACCATACATTCTAACAGGAAGCGGTAATTTCGTATCAACTATCTGTTAAAATTGAGTTTTTATCGATTTATTGTATTTGTAGATGATATGTTGATTAAATTGTGGAATTGGGAGAAGGCATGGGCCTGTCAGCAAGTCTTTGAAGGACATTCCCATTACGTGATGCAAATTGCTATCAATCCAAAAGATAATAATACATTTGTTAGTGCATCATTGGATCGTACATTAAAAGTATGGCAATTGGGGGCATCAACAGCTAATTTCACACTAGAAGGTCATGAGAAAGGTGTGAATTGTGTTGATTATTATCATGGTGGTGATAAACCGTATATTATATCAGGTGCTGATGATCGTTTAGTAAAAATCTGGGATTATCAGAATAAAACTTGTGTCCAAACATTAGAAGGACATACACAGAATATCAGTTCGGTATGTTTCCATCCTGAATTACCGGTTGTATTGACTGGTAGTGAAGATGGTACTGTACGTGTATGGCATGCAAATACACATCGTTTGGAAAGTAGTTTAAATTATGGTTTTGAACGTGTTTGGACGATTTGTTGTTTAAAAGGATCAAATAATGTTGCCTTAGGTTATGATGAAGGTAGTATTTTAGTGAAGATTGGTCGTGAAGAACCAGCTGTTAGTATGGATGCTAGTGGTGGTAAAATTATATGGGCACGACATTCTGAATTACAACAAGCCAATTTAAAAGCATTACCAGATGGTGCTGAGATACGTGATGGTGAACGTTTACCAGTTGCTATTAAAGATATGGGTGCATGTGAAATATATCCACAAACAATCCAGCATAATCCAAATGGACGATTTGTGGTTGTTTGTGGTGATGGTGAATATATTATTTATACAGCAATGGCATTAAGGAATAAGGCATTTGGTAGTGCACAAGAATTTGTATGGGCACAAGATTCAAGTGAATATGCTATTCGTGAAGCCAGTTCAACAGTTCGTATCTTTAAAAATTTCAAAGAAAAGAAGAATTTTAAACCGGATTTTGGTGCTGAAGGCATATTTGGTGGATGGTTATTGGGTGTTAAATCAGTCTCTGGTTTAACATTTTACGATTGGGATACACTAGATTTAATACGAAGAATTGAAATCCAACCTAGAGCTGTTTATTGGTCTGATAATGGAAAATTAGTTTGTTTAGCTACTGATGATAGTTATTATATTCTATCGTATGATGCTGATCAAGTACAGAAAGCTAAAGATGAGAATGCAGTCGCTGAAGATGGTGTAGAAGCTGCATTCGAAGTATTAGGTGAAGTTAATGAATCTGTACGTACTGGTTTATGGGTGGGTGATTGTTTCATCTATACGAATGCTGTGAATCGTATCAATTATTTTGTTGGTGGTGAATTGGTAACAATTGCCCATTTAGATCGTCCATTATATGTACTCGGTTATGTTCCACGTGATGATCGTTTATATTTAGCTGATAAAGAATTGGGTGTTGTTAGTTATCAATTATTATTATCAGTACTTGAATATCAGACAGCTGTAATGCGACGTGATTTTCAAACAGCTGATCGTGTCCTACCATCAATACCAAAAGAACATCGTACAAGAGTTGCACACTTTTTAGAGAAACAAGGTTTCAAAAAACAAGCTCTAGCTGTTAGTACAGATCCTGAACATCGATTCGAATTAGCATTAGCATTAGAAGATTTAAATACAGCTAGAATTCTAGCACAGGAAGCTAATAATCCACAAAAATGGAGTCAATTAGGTGAATTGGCAGCATCAACAAATAATCTACAATTAGCTAAAGAATGTATGCAAAAAGCACAAGATTATGGTGGTTTATTATTATTAGCTACCAGTTCGGGTGATGAAAATTTAGTTAAAAATCTCGGTGAAAATACATTGAATGAAGGCAAACATAATTTAGCTTTCTTATCATATTTTATGTTGGGTGATTTAGATAAATGTTTAGAGATTTTAATTAATACTGGACGTTTACCGGAAGCTGCATTCTTTGCACGTTCATATCTACCAGATAAAATTACAGATATTGTAACATTATGGAAAGCAAAATTATCAACAACTAATGAAAAAGCTGGACAAAGTCTAGCTGATCCAAAAGATTATGAAAATCTATTTCCTAGTTTACATGAAGCTATAGCTGCACAACATTCTTATAATAAACAACGTAATGGTTTACCATTAGCTAGAGATGCCAAGAAAATGACACCGAATTATGAACGAAATTTAATTGCTGAAATGAAAGCACAACAAGGCGATATTGGAGCTTCAACATCATCATATGTAAAGTAAGTAGACAATATGCCATAATAAACGTATGTCTTGGCGTACGTATTGATTCAGATAATCGATGCAGTAGTGCCATCTATATGAATTTTACGGTACTTATTAGATAATTTGTTTTTTAAAGGCAATCTGAAGAGAAACCGATAAAACCTTCCCAGCCAGTTGATGAAGATGATCTTGACTTGGATCTAGAAGGTGTTAATATTGATGACAATATTGATACAACTGTAAGTTAAAAATAGTCTTTATTTTTAATAAATCTATGTTAATTGTAATTTATTTTCAGGATATTAATATTGACGACGACCTGTTGAGCGATTAAAGAAAATCATCAAACACTTTTTAAAGTATTTCTGTATTAAAATTGAATGAATGCTGATGTATGAATTTTGAATATATAACATTTCATTGTTTATTTGTAATAAACTAAATATATAATTGAAGATTATTAATAAAATTTTAGATTTATTAAAGTGTCTGTTACGCCACTGGTGGTTTGTGTCTTAGCTTAACAGTGTCGATAATACAGGAGTCGATGTTTATCGACCTGTTTGACGCCACGCCATTTTGTAATCTCCAACATGGATTTTTGAGTGGTTGAGGTGGTGTGTTTTGGGGCGATCTTGTTGAAAAACGATGGTTTTTCTGCGAAATTCTAAGAATTTTCACTGCAGAATAACTTGTGTAGTGTAAGTTTAACGGGAATATGATGTGAATATTTTAATAATGTTTATATAAAGTGCGCACTATATACAGTGCACCGGCATCTTGGCTATCTATACATATACCTATAGTATATATTTTATTATAAAATTTAATTTAGCTATAATTCAAGTGTTCTCTTTTATTTTAAATTAAAATAATCATTAATTCTTATTATATCCCGATTGAGATTCAGGCTCTATGATGATGTATACGGTAAGTATTCGAAGAATTTTTTCCTCTATTTATAGATTTCGATCGTATTCGTTAACAAGCTCAGAATTAGCTGCTCTCTTGTGTACATTCCATTATGTCGTTATTAATTCTAAATAATTCATTTTAGGGCACTACCACTGAACAGGATAATCGCTTCAGCGATAAAGAGAAGAAACTATTGAAACAGATGAAATTCAGTGATTGTCTAAGTCAAAGGGTTAGTATATTGTTTGTTGTGTTGGTTGGTTTTTGTGATGATTGTTAAACTGTTGTGTTGCATGGTTACAGGTTGATATGTCCAAAATTAAATTGGATGTTATCAAACCATGGATACAGGATAAATTGACGGAAATTTTGAAGATCGACGATGATGTTGTAGTTGATTTTGTTTATAATCAATTAGATGAAAAGGTATTTAATAATTTTTTCTATTTTGGTTCTTTAATAGAGCTATTAAAGCACCGAAAACAGTTCGTTAATAGCTATTTAAGCACTGTTATCGCTCTAGTATAATTTATTTTTTCGAAGTTGGTATATGAATTGACATAACTAGTAAATGTCAAACTACGCTAAACAAACGATATAATAATAATAATAATAATAACAAATTATTATTATTATTATTATTATTATTATTTCAGGGAGAGTAAATGAAAAATCTTCACTCATTTTTAGCTACATATAGGTTTTTGAAATTTAGAAAAAATGCAGGAAAAACAATTGAAAAAATGCCGAAAAAACAATTGAATTTTCAAATATCACGTTAGCGCGGTTAGCAATACCAACCACCACAAAATTCCCTAAAATTTCGAAAACTCGATTTTTAGCAAAAAAAGGGCATAAAAGTGTACAAAATAGAAAAAATACTATGTAACACTCGTGCGAAAAGGGCCATTGCATAACTTGTTTTGCAATGTAGCCCTTTCCACACTCGTATTACAATATACTATTCTCTAAATTACTGTTAAATTGTTATATATTTTTGTGTGTCTAACAGTTTCCCGACCCTAAAAAGATACAAATCAATCTAACTGGATTCTTGCATGGTAAGAACGCTCGTGAATTTATGGCCGAATTGTGGGCGTTATTAATATCAGCTCAAGAGAATCCATCCGGCATACCGGATTCACTACTCGATATGAAACGTGAAGAAATCCTTAAGAAAAAAGTAATAAAAATTTTCAATACATATTCCCGAAGAATAATTGATTTTATTGTTTAGGAGAAGGAGGAGAAGGACCGTGAGATTCGTGAAAAAGATCGAGAAAAGGAACGTGAACGTGAGAAATCTGATAAAGAGAAGAAATATCGTGATCGAGATAGATCAAGATCTAGACGTAGTAGATCACGATCAAAATCACGACCTGGACGACGATCCAGTGATAGAAACAACGATCATGATAAAGATAGAAAATCATCAAGTCGATCCAGATCCAGAACTAAATTGGATGATTCGAAAAACAATGGTAATATCAGTCCTGATCAGAGTGAAAGTAATGGACGGGAGGATTCTGTCAAGCCAGAAAGTAATAATGTTAATTCCAAACATAATTCGTAAGTTTTTATCTATACATGTCTCGTTAAATCATTTAATTTTTATGTGTGTGTTCTTGTATTTTATTATTTGTGGTTATTGTTTTATTAGGGAGGGTTCTCAGCCCGTATCCAAATTGCAAGCTAAACTGATGTCAATGGCTGGCAGCAATGCGAAACAATCATCCCGATCAGCTTCTAAGTCGGCATCTAGATCCCGTTCCAAGTCGGCATCCCGTTCCAAGTCTCCATCAAAGTCCAGGTCTCGTTCATCTAGTGCAGGTCGTGGTTCAGCTGGCAAGGATCGGAAATCACGTTCAGCCTCCAAGGATGATGGTAACAACAAGGATAAGCGACGGTCCCGATCAAGTTCAGATGGATCAAAAGATAATTTTGAAATACGGAAGAAAGAAAATAGTGTTCAGAAGAAACGTCACTACAGATCGAATAAAGATAGTTCGGATAGTGAAGTGGATGATAAGAATAAAAGAAAGAAGTCAGTGTCGAAATCACCGAGAAGAACCAGAAGGAATAGCAGAGATCGTGACAGGGATAAGAGTCCAAGACGACGACGGAGTGGCAGTAGAAGTCGTCGCAGTGTATCTAGGAGGAGATCCACTAGTCGGAGGAGGAGTGTATCGAGAAGGTGGGATTTTTTATTGCCCTTTTTGTTTTATTTCATAAAAAAAAAAAAACAAAATAAAACAATAAATTAAAAATAAAAAAAGAATCGATAAGAGAAGTATGGTATGTAGTAAGAATTTTTGTCATTTTTAATTTTCTGATTTTTATTTTCGATAACTCAAAATTATTACCTCAATCGGAAGTAGTAAAGTTTAAAATAGTAACAAAAGTAGGTAATACATTAATTTGATCAATCTGTAAACAAATAGTAAAAAAGTTATAGTCTTCTAACGGTAAATACTTGCATAAAATCAATTTTATTACATTGCATCTAATGTAGATTTAATCTACACTTTGTTTTGTGTGTTATTAATTTTTACTTCAAATTACAGATAGATTTTTGCTTCCAGACGTAGTCCATCAAGAAGCAAGAGGAGCATCAGTCGACGCCGCAGGAGCATCTCACGATCTCGTCGCAGTACCCCGCGTCGTCAGAGTCCACGCAGAAGACGGAGCTACAGTCGTCGTCGGAGTCTAAGCAGGAATCGCCGTGCCCGACGTAGTAGAAGTCGACGAAGTCCAAGTCGTAGAAGACGTAGCCCAAGTAGAAGACGAAATACTAGCCGAGATAGGTTAGTAATATAATGAGATTTTTCGCTGCTCTAGAATATTATACTAATGAAATCATATGTGTATTACAGAAGGATTAACAGGAGAAGTCGCAGCCGTGACCGTAATCATCGACGATTTTCTCGTGATCGTCGCCGATCCAGATCAAGAGATAAGCGTTCCCGTTCTCGTCGCCGTTCCAGAGATCGAGGCAGCTTGAGGAGGAAGTCACCAATTCGGGCCAAATCAAGGGAACGACTTCGTAAACCTAGTCCTAGTCCAGCATCGAGGAATGAACGTCGAGATCAACGGGATGAATCACGTGGATCACGACCAACGCCACGTCGACCTGAAGAAAAGAAAGAAGAACTGTCATCGTCGTCGTTGAGACGTAATGACGATAGTAATAAACGTGGTGGTAATACTGATGAGTTACATAAAATTGAAAAGAAAATTGATGAAAAACGTAAGGTAAGCTTAGGTGAACGCAGTGAAAGCGATGTTAAGACTAAAGATCGTAAGAAATCTAAATCAAGAAGTGTCAGTCCTGAAGATAATCATTTAATACCACCATTAGGACCACCTAGATATTCACGAAGTTTATCTAGAACCCCTTCACCGTTCATTAAAGCTAACGAATTTCCGCCTAAAACTAAAACAAGTTCGTCTGGAATAGTTAAAGAGGACAAAAAGAAATTGAAAGAAAAAACTGAAGTGAAAACAAGGAAAATTGTTAAGAAACCATCGCGTAGCGAATCTGAATCGAATTCTAGTGATTCAGATAGCGATCAACAAAAAGAACGAGAAAGAGAACGTAAAAAAATTAAAGCTAAAAAACGATCGAAAAAACGAGACTCTAGTTCTAGTGATAGTGAAATAGAATATACAAGCAAGACTAAAAAAGATAAAGAAAGTAGTGTTGAATTGGAAACGAAAACGAAGAAAACAACAAAAGAAACAAGAAAATCACGTCGCGATAGTAGTGAAGAGAAAATTGTTAAAAAACGCCATCAAAGTACAGATTCAGAAGATGAAAAGAAAATCAAAAAGAAACGTACACGTTCAGAAAGTTCAGAGAAAGTACGTAAATCGCGAAAAGATGAATCAAGTGATAGTGATGTTGTTCCAAAAAGTAGTAAAAGTAAGAAAAAGGCTGACAGTTCAGATGAATCAGAAATTGAAAAGATTGATAAAGGCAAAAAACATAATAGAAAAGATAGTTCATCAGATAGTGATGAAGAGACTGTAAAGAAAAAGAAACGTAAGAAGAAAATAGCCAAATCGGCTACGGATTCTGATGAAGAACTGGAAACAAAGAAACGTAAACGCGATAAGAAACATAAAAAGAAGAAGAAACATTCGAAGAAACACAAGAAACATAAAAAGAAAAAAGTGGAAAGTGAAGATACAGATAATAGTGATGTGGAAGTTATTAATGAAGATGAGAAAAAATTAAGGGAGAAAGCACTTAAATCGATGAAACGGCAAAACTCTAGCGACAAGTCGGAGTGAAGGAATGTGTATTATTATTATTATTATTATTATAAATAAAAAATATTCGAAAGAGAGAGCGAAAGGGCGAAAGAAACGATTTAAATTTAGTTGTTTTTTTTTCCTCTAAATGATATAATAGGTAAAATGTTTAGATTATATGAGTGACCTGTACTTTTATTTTTCTTTTAATGATTTTTTTTGTCATTCATTCCGTATGTTGCTGTCTTAATAAAGTTGATATGTATATGTGGAATGTATTTTTTTAATTAATTAATAATTTAACAATTAACGAGTCAGACTTTGGGGAGAAATAATAATTTAAAATTAGCGCCTATTTATTTAGGGATTTTTTGATGTATTGTTGGCGGTCTGTATGGAAAAATTCAGACCAGATATGGAGAAAATAAATATTGATTAAAATTTCAGTTGTGTAGTTGAATGTTAGCTGGTAGGCTGTTTGTCAGTTTTGTTGTTTTTCCGTTCACCTAACCTAAATTTTCATTTTTATTATTATTAGTGTTAATTATGTGTATTTCTTGATTTTTTTTTCAATTATAACAGAATTAAATAAAATTGTAATTAAAAAATTACAATTGTTATGGGTTATGGTCGTTTAAAATCAAACAAAAATGATATGCACAACAACAACAACCAGGACACCCCGAGAATCGTTCTCTTTTGATGTAAGTTGTATTTTTAACTTTTTATCAATTTTCTCGTATTATTTATTCAAAGTATTCGTTTATTGTGCATTTTGATTGAGGGTTTTAGTTAGAAATTTGCTGTAAATTCTACCAGAAAAGTGGGTCGATTTACCGGTCGTCATTACCATTACCTACCGGTATTTATCTTTAAACAAGAAATTATAAAAGATGACTATTTTTTTTTTCTTCAAATAATTGGACTATGATTTGGCCACGGTTGGTTAGATACATGTAAATAAAATCGAGTATAGATTAATTAATTCTGTGATGAAAGAATTAGATTGAGAACCAGTCGAGCGCGGTACAGTAGAACCAGCACCAACAACAACACACACGTTTTATAACAAAAATTTCTTCTACAATGTCCTTTTTATTGATTTATACCGAGAGATTGTAGAGGCATTCACCTTTCTAGAATGAAATAATCAAATTTTTATTCAAGATATATAATGATTTTCTTGTTAACAACAGTAACAGTGACGGCGCCAACGATAGGACAACAGGGCGTTGTTGTGTGTTGTGTGTTACCCATTTATTATCATCATTATTATTATAATAATTATTATGATTGTCATCATCAGTTTATTCATTAACGTTTATTTTTAGAAAGTTATTTCATATGCACATGATTAAATTTAATTTGTTTATAATAATAATAATAATAGTAATAAAATTTTGCACGCAATGTTTTTGGTAAAAATTGATAAACCTACATGGTCCGAATCAAGAGGGTAACCGGCTAGAATGATGGCATTCATTGGAAAACTGAAAAACCGTTTGAGAATTTACAGGATATGACCACATCCTGAAGGTGTTTGTCAGATTATTTCTCGAGATATTGATATCAATTTTCCAAAGTATAATATTTGGAGGTGTGAAAATCCTTTCAGACTCTAGATGGGTGGCTTGAAATTTTACTAAACAGTGGTCTGTCGCATGTATTCCTATTTATTTTTAGCCTGATCTGCTTGCAGGGCCACATTTACCATACCTCACCCTCTATGGGGCCACATTTTAAAACCTTACTCCTCTCAAACAACAATCTAAAAAAACAGCCTAGTTATAATTGCAAAATAAAATACTTATTTTTTAATATTATATTAACTAAAATAAACTTGTTCTTTTGGGGTCCTCATAATAATGCTGCGGCTAGGGCCTCCCAAAGCACGTATAAATGCGGCCCTGTCTACTAGTGTCAATATAAGTTTTTCGTAAATAAATTAACTTATTGGTAAAAAGATCGCGTTTAATTAGTGCCTCTGAGGACCGTTTTATTCCTCAAGTTCCAACTAGTTCCCATATGGTGGTTTCTTATCAAATTCTATATGATTATTAGAAAACGGTTTATTTATCGATCGCTTGTTTGAATGAACTTCGCGTATTGAACTAATTCAGAGTTCAAATACGATAATACTACATTGGTGTTGTTTTTCTGTTGTTTTGTTAGGTTTTTTTCTCTGAAATATTTCGTATCAACATACGAATCTGGTGAACATATGTTTTCTTTCTTAAAATACAAAAATAGGGTGAAAATGTTCCCAGCAGCAGCAGGTATATAAACTAATGGGCAATTTTATTGGTCCATCTGTAATAGAAATTTTTTTAGAAATTCAACTTCTAAAAGGACAAATTTCTATATCCTTGATTTAAGTCTGTAATTTTCTCCTTGCTGATTCATTTCAAACACGTTGTGTGTGTGATATTTCAATAGTGATAAGAAATTAGATGTGTCTATCATATATACGTGAATATTACTCAATCTATGATTTGAATTGAAAAGAAAAAAAAATTATTGACGTCATATTTATTGCATTTCCATACATGGTATAGACAAGGCAGCGCCGTAATAGTAATGGTGGGCCGACATGATTGGGTTTATTTCATCATTTCGTCAAAATCTATTCTCTGTATTATAGCCTTGCCATTAGTTATCATTATTATAAAGATAAATAGACTTATTTTAAGCCTTTTCTCTCTCTCTAGATAGATAAGAAGTTACTTGACCATATGACTCACAATTATTTTAAATTGAATTGAGTTTGTTTTTTATTATCCCGACAGGATTTCAAAGAGGGCAATTGTGTTAGTTGTTAATACAAAACGGAAACTTGTAGTTAATCGTCTATTTTATGATCGTTGTTATTTTTCAATAATATAACTTGACTTTTTTTCAGTTGTTGTTGTTGTTGTTGTTGTTGTTGTTGCAATACCACCACAATTTGCAACGAGTCAAGGGCATTTTTCGTCTATGACTAAATCATTTCGTTCCATTTGAGATCATCTTGTTTTGATTTACAAGAAAAAAAAAACGAACAAGAAGAAAAAACCCAATCAATTTAGATCCCTTAATTTTATTCCAAAAAAGAAATCTTGTCTATTATAAACGACCATTGGATCTCTGTAGGTGTTAGAACTGGTCGGTGAGTTGGCCTGGTTGGATCTTTTCAAGCTTTTGCTGGAGAAGAGAAAGATTCTGTGTTGTGTGGTGTGAGATTCGCGCGACTTTTTGGTCGGATGACTTGTTGTTGTTGTCGTTCTCAAATTTTGTGGTTTTTCTTGAAATTGTTTTTTGTTGAGTAGATAGAACAAATCATGTCGGGCTATAGTTATAGTCGTTCTACGTATCCGAAATATACAACATATGATGAATCGAAAACATCTAATAATGTTACTACTACCATAAATGGTATGATGATGGGTGCGGATGAATTTGCCGATCGATTCGGCGGCAGTAATAATAGAAATGAACGAAAATTATGGTCTTATAGCAAAGAGGTGAGCCCAGCAACAAATTTCAATCAATTCCAATATACGCGAAATTAATTAATCAACTTTCTGTTGTTGTCGTTGTTGTTTTTTGTGTTGGCCGAATTAAAATTAGTAAATTATCAATTCAAATTTTCGATGTTGTTAGACTCATAATCGGAGACACAAAATTCCTGAATAATTAATTCCTTTTGAGGTTCATAATTGAATATTAATTAATTTTCTTTTTTTTTCCCCTTTTTGTTTCGATTTTTATTGTTTTTACATATTTGGCGAGTTAAAAAGTATTTAATATTGACAGTATGTCGTTGATTGAATTTTTATTTGAGGTGAGAAAAGCAAATGTGAACTACAACGTGTCCTTGTCCTTCAATGTTAAATGCATTCCTTTTCACCGGCTTTTTTCATTCTGTTATTTTTTGTTACCTAGTTTTTTGCTTCTACTACAGGTGACATTTCCATTTTATTTCGCACAAGTAATTGATTTTCCTCGCATAAAATTGGGGGGAAAATATATCTAATTTTAAATACATTAAATTTATAGTTGTTGTAAAATGGATATGAGGATGATTCTATTCAAGTCTACATAAATGTCAAGATTATTAACAGTGATTCTGAAATGATAGAGATTGCAAGGATATCCTTTAATTTCTCCTTTTAACATCCAGTTATTGGATTCAGATTCAAGTTCTTGCGTTGTCATAAATTTAAAAAAATTGTAATTTTTTGCACAATTTGCATCTGATATTAGATTCACGATTATAATAATATATAAATGCAAAATATGAAATATGCAAATATACGACATTTTTATCTGTCTTGACCGGATGGAAAGACAAAATTCTTACTACTATAGGTATACGGTATATTATTGCTTCTTTCACCTACGTAAAATGATGTCATAGTTATATAAAGTACAAGAAAATTGTGTTGATAAAGTCAAGACCTTTTGTTATGTGGTGTTTCTAAACAAGTCGTTTTCCAGTATTTTGTACTATTTTAGGAAACCTTGTCTACATTTTTATCTTGATTCAAAACAACATAAAAGAGATTCTTATTACATATAAAATATAAACAAATTTTGGTGTTTTTTCTCCTCCTGTAAAGAAAACAAGTTTATTGCTAATTTACACGTTAATAGTGGTATTTTGCTCCCAAATACTTCTTGTAATATATTGAGATGGTTTGTTAATTTACAATTGTTGCAAATTTGTGCAATAATTATAATTATTGTTGTTTTTTTATAGGGTGTACAAATTCGAGAAACAGATGCTGGTCAACCTTGTACAGAATGTGACAAATGTAAAGAAGGATATGAGGCTCATAAGTGGCGGTAGGTGTTTGAATTAATTACAAAATAATAATAATAATAATATTAATAAATATAGAAGAATACAATTGATTAATGTTAATGGTTTTCGATCGCTTACTCATAGTTTCCGGTAATTTTTTAATATTTGTCCAAAAAAAAACACTAATTTGTTTACTTTCAACGATGATATAATCCTATGTCAATTGGTAGTTTATTATGTATTAGTTTAAAAAAGAGTACTTTTTTTGGAAATTGAAGTAATATACTTCAGTAATTCAAGGTTGTAATCAAATCTTTTTTGAATTGAGTCCAATTGCGCGCGTTGCGGTGTATATTTGGTTGCCTATAATACCATCGATTTTCTTATCATTTCGACAAAATTCAAATTATTTTCAAATTTTTTAAATGATGGAAAGTTGTTTTTTTTTTGCCTAAACAAACAGGTCGGGGATTGTTGTTTATTTATGTGAAGGCTACTACAATCAGTTATTAATATACGCTAAATTGATAAGAATATTTAATTAAATCTTTTGCCTTTTCTTAAATATAGGAATTATTTAATAAGGTTATCACAGTTTTTTTTT
>JAZBHA010000127.1:8253-26773 GCA_037464855.1 Iselma pallidipennis | reverse complement strand
TTTTTTTGTATTTATTACAATCATTCAGAAAATTAAACTCATCTTTAGAAATTAATTCGAAAAGTTGTTAAAAGTGTACGTTTTTCGTTCCAATTTTTGTACGAATATAAGGATGGATATGCAGAATTAATTAATAGAAAAAACAGGTCATTTGGTTATCAAAATATACATTTTTTGATATAACATACGACATACCTAAAACTTATCAGACCATATAGTGTATAAGATAAAAATACATACGGTAAACTTTTGGCACAAAATTGATGAAAATTAAAAATGTTTCATTATAATTTATGTTATGACTTTTTTGTTTAACAATAATTTATTTGAAATTTTTAAAGTCGAAAACTGATTGAAAACCGATAAAGATTATTTGAAAAACTATATGATTTTTATTGCCTCAATAATTTCGGTTATAAATCCTGAATAATACCACATTAGTTCCTATTATTGATAATTTACTTATTATTACGATTAAAGTACAGTGGTTATTCGATATAATGTACCTCCAATTAACCGTAAAAAAGGCTCGTTATATAGAGGTTTCACTATATAGGCACTATCCGAGGAATTATAAAGAACGTCGCTGTCTCCGTCTTCGTCTTCGTCATCACCAGTGTCATCTTCCCTTGATGACTTTTTCGGTGATGGACGTCCGTACGGACCCTGATAATTCTAATCCTTATTTCCATCTCTATCATCTATGCTTATCTACTATTGGCTGAATTTGTCAACTGTAAATGTGTGGGGAGAAGACTAACAGTTAGATTCAAACGCAACTCTACATCTTTATCTTCTTCTCACTTTTTATGGATGTCCATAAGGAAACTTCAATTCAAGCATCCTCATTCTTCAAGCATTTGCTTGCTCCGCCCAACAAGCATAGCGGGACATTTAGATCATATATCTATCTTTGTTATCTATTGCAAGTTCATATCCGTGTCCTTTATTATGTGAACTTATCTACTATTGGCCGAGTTTGTCAGCTGTAAATGGGTGGGGAGAAGAGCAACTCCTTAGAGATAAAGATAAAAATGAAGAGTTGCGTTTGAGTCCAACTGTAAGAAGAAGACGAAGGTGAAGACTTACTCAAAAGAATTGTCAAAAAAGTCATTGTCACGATGACGAAGACGGAGGCGGAGACGGAGACGTTCTTTAGAATACCTTGGTATGTGTAGTGACGACGAAATAAAGTTGTTTGTTAAAGTTCGTTAAATAGAGGAATTCGTTAAATCAAGGGACCACTGTAATTTTGAATTACGTAGTGCGCTCTAGAATCTGTAAATAAAATCCAACAAGTTGGTATGTTGTATTTGTCTCTTAATAACCAAGTAATGTTTCATCCCCTGTGCCCTAAATATGTCGACTTGGACATGTCATAAAACAATTAACAAGACTTATATACATACTTGTAATAAATAAGACGAGTTGAATATTGCGTAAATATAATGAAAATTCTTGAAGATTAATTTTAAATTTTCGAAAAACTGCTGTAGGACAAAAAATTAGAATTAGATTAATTGATTTTTGGTTTTTCCTTTCGATTTTTTTGTTTTTGAAACAGTTGCTTAATTTACAAACAATCTTAAGTCTTTAATTAACGTTATAATGTCTTAAAATAACAAACAAACCATCAAAACTATTCTAATTCGAATGTGTATGTATGTACGTCAATTTGTTCTAAAAATAATAACGATCTCGATTCTATCTATCTCTCAGTTTTCCAATTAATAAAGCTAAATCTACCTTAACTTATTTAATTCAATTATTTCTTTTTATTATATAAATAATTGTTTTAATGATATTACTAATAAATTAATTAAATTAGGTTGAATATTGATAATGATAGTAATGTTTAAACATGAAAAGAGGTGTGACTTGATAGATTTTTGGGTGTGCATCTTTGTATGTATAAGTTAAAGCATTCAGGAAATTGAATAAAAGACATCCTATTGTGTCGATTACATCATAGGGATATTCTGTTTAGAGTCGCAGAAAATATTAATGGAAAGTTATGTTTCTGACGGTTTTGACTGACAGTCTAATAAAATGATTTTACCTTTTTGCCGCCTGCCTTACCTACCGTTGTTAAATTGAATTCTGAAATTGATATTTGAATGGACAGTTGGTTCGATCAATATTCTATTCACTTTTGGGGTTTTCCCGAGTAATTAAAAGCCAGCTTTTCGTCAAAAAAACAGGGAGAAAGGTAAACGAAAGACAATGTTTCACCCGGCGCATCCACCAATTTTAATCAGACTTTAACGTTAATTGTATTAACATTTTCACAGAAACAACTTTTTGCACTTTAAACAAATTAGATTTCTTCTACCTGCTTGGATGGTGAAAATATCACACAATCATTTATTTTTATTTTTGTTTTATTGTCGAATTTCATTTGATGAGTTTATTATCATCTGTTTTAAAACTGGGTAAAGGTTGAATCGTGACATTTATTGGACGATTTATTGAACCATTTTATTTGAAATATTCACGCTATTTCATCGAAAAAACTAGGGTGTAACCATTCGGAAAATGATCTTCTAGATCCCCATAAAAAATAATCCATTAAACTAGGTGTCGATAAGAATAGATTGAAAAATAATAATAATAATAATAATAACTTCTTATTTCAGTAACTTGTTTTCTTTAACACAAAAAATCTCGGTTTTACCATTTCTTGTAGTTGTTTATACTAAAAATGGTTATTTTCGTTTTAATATTTTTACACGTTCGGTGTTTTTTTTTTGTAATTTCCTTTAAGTATTTCATTGGTTTTTCTTATTTTCTGTTTGGTTTATATTAACTTGAAGACTTGTTGTTTTAAGTACATATTTTATTAAATGTATTTAGAAAGCTTTCTATACAAATATGGTCTATTAATCTTTGTACATACATATCAAGACCATTTATGGTAGAAATTAGAGTTGCAATCGTTTGTTAAACTGGGTGAAATTCATAATATGCTTGAAAATTTACGTACAAATTAAATGAAAATGGTAGAAATAGACTCGTCAAATTTAATGTGTTATATTAGGACACTAATGAAAATTTTCATTATGTTTTTGTTGGAAATTTACGATCTGCGATAAACCTAGTTGAGGGGGATAATCTCTCTTGTTTGTTTAACAATATCGTACAGATTTTTGCATAAATATTTATCAATAATAATAATTAACAACAATTGGGGTTGATTTAGTTAACTAATTTATTAATCTATTATTAGATAATTTTATAAATCTGATTGGTTTTTATTTTTATCATTTTTAAAATGCCTAGTTAATTGGTTCATTTATGTGGGTGTTTGTTAAAAGAGTAGAAGAAACAAGAAAAATAAAGAATTGTTGAATCAATTTGATTTGAACGTTTCGTGAAACGGGACGGCGGCTCTTTTTTCTTCTTCTTCATCGCTAATCAGTATTTGTTTAGAAAATTTTCGTTGTTGTTGACGGTTGAAAAATTGAACAGACTTCGGTATAGTCTCGTAAAGCACGATGCGAAAAAAACTGGAATTGACTGTCTAAAGAGTTGGTTATTTTCGAGAATTAATGATAAAAAGTTCATCTTTCGACTTGGTGTTAGTGATTTACGGTGGCGGCTAATTATACAAATTTCAAGAATTTGGCACACTTGTCAGTATTTAATATCTTTTCGGTGGTCTTAAGTCTTTAAGTCAAGACAAATACAGAAACGTGAAGAATTAAAATAAATCCTGGCATTGACAGTAGTTTTCCTAGCGATTTTTGAAAAATTGTGGAGGAATTATTGTTGTTTTAATAAATAGTTCTCTTTATCTATTGAAATTGTGGGCGAGTTGATATTGTAATGTATCATTTAACAATTAAACTTTACATAAACTTTATATTTAGAAGATAAATTTTGCTAATATTTTTAAATAAATTTCCGTCATGTATTGATGAAGATGGGAGAGAGATCAAAGTTGATATTTATTTCCAAAAATGATGTTTGGTTTTCTTCGTTTCTGTTGTTGTTATTATTATGATTGTATTGTTATCATCAATTTGTTTGAAATTGTAAATTAACGTGCGGGAAAAGTCGGGATGCGCGCAAACTCCTTACCTCGTTTTTTTTTTATTAATACGAATACAGGACCGGCACAACTATTATTTCCTTCATTTTTCGTCGTGTTCCTGTGTCGCTTAGGTCGAGATTGTTGTTGTTGTTAGGTTTCCCATAAGTTTTATAAATACCGCGAATTTTAAATTGATATTTTCGAAATTGTTTAACGACAATATATCCGGTCGTGATTCATAAAATTTATTGTAAACTTTTCTAATTTGTGCAATAATAAATGTAATTGTTGACTTTTCGTGACGTGTGTTGTCGTGGTTTTTGAGATAGAGAGTGTTTTTCATTGTGTATTTAGTGGTAAAATAATGTAAAATTAATTAAAAATGTTGACTGATAATATGAACGAGAATAAGGATGCTAGTCCTTGGCCAGGACTTACATTAACTTGTGTAAGGATTCTTCAATTATATGCAAAAGTCTTTGAACAAGATTTACAACAAATCGCAAGGTACTTAATGTAGGTAATTGTGTTTCAGTTTTTTTTTTGTTACCAGAATTTTTTTATTCTGTTTTTCATTATGAAACACCTTCATTATTTATGTTTTATTTACAGTTTGTTTAATTTATTAAGATTACCATGATAATATACGATTTAGAGGACGACTTATATACTGAATGATTCAATTAGATAAAGTACAACTCTTTATAATCGCTTATCAGTGTAATTTTTTTTTGATGAAAAAATTCCTACAATTACAGGAAATCATCATATAACTTCCTCCCGTTAAGAAAAATTTGTCACTGTTTGTATGTTATTATTGTTATTGGATTTTTGGAGTGGTTGCAATTTTTCTGGCAAAAGATCAATTGTTGTGTAATTTTTCAAATGACTATTGTTGCAAATTTAATTGCATACAAACAGGAAAACTCCCAAAACACAAAACACAACTTCTATCCAATTTATCTTCAATTAAATATACTTGATTGATCGATTTCAGCAACTTGTTTCTAGTGGTTGGTGTTGAAAAATATAGAATCTTTGATTTGTTTATATGTTTCACTTCAAATAACATTACAAACATTTTTCTCGTTTAAATTCTTGTTGATTTTTATTAAGTTTATTAACTCCAAATGACCACCGGATGTGTGTTTGTTATAATAATCTTTTGAGATAAAACTCAAATTCCGGTCTTATTGTCGTTTTGTTATTTATTTATTTAAAACAATAAATGATACAAATGGTCAGATCTATTTTTATAATTCAAAAAAAAAAAAGAAAAATGGAATATTTTTATTGTGTTTACTAAAATTTACGTGTTGAACGTATGTACGTACTCCACTTGGTCGATTTGTTAGTTGGTTTATTTTTGGTGAAATTTTTGCTTGAAAAATCACCACACATTTATCATCCTACCTGTATGTGCTATGACGTAAAGTTATTTTTGCAAAAAAGCCTTTAGTTGTACTCGAAAAAAATTACGTATTTTAGGAAAATACTGTATGGTCGTGTTAAGATGATGGCAATTCAAGTGGAAAGTGGATGATAAAGAAAGCTACAATAGTGGTAATAAATTTGATTTATTGTGTGGAAAAAAGGAGAGATTTTTTTGTTTTATTAGTGAAAATGTGTGGAAAAAATTAACTCCTTCCAGAAAAAAAAAACGTACTATTGCCAAATTTATAAGAAGGTCAAAATAACTGATTTAAATGCCAATCAGTTTTTGAAAGAAATTTAATGCTTACGGTTGTTTTAAATGAAAACAAAAACATCCTTTTTTTAGATTTCTAAAGTCTATTCATAAATGACTGACAGGTGGTGGTGGTGGGTAGGTAGATGATTTTTTGACTGACTCTTTAATAATTTCCATTATTTTTGATTGAAATGTATTTATATAAATGCTATTTGTGTGGGTATTTTTTGTTTTGCGGGGGGGGGAGGTTTTTTAAAAGTCTACCAACGCACCAAGGGTTTAAATTACATTCATAAAAATTATTTTTATTATTTGGATGGAAACAACACAATAAAATAAATCTATCTATATACAATTATTACACCTTGTCTATTTCTATTATTATATTGACGTAATTACGGAGAAAATATTTTATTAGATCTAATGGAAACAGTTTGATGTCTTTCTTGATAATAAAACTAATTTTTGTTGCAATTAATTGCCGAACAGCAAATTTAGCTTGAATTTGATCCTTTTAACATTGAACTTAACAACTCATTAACATTGAAAATCGTGTGACACACAGGAAACAACCAAGGGCGGATTTAGGCATGGCTCAGGGCCCCGTTCAAGCAGAGGGCCCCCTACGCAGTCAAAAAAATATATAATTAAAAACAATTTAAGTTAATAATTAAAAAAAGTAAATAAATCGTTGGTTTGCAACTATCCCAAACCTGTGTTAATCGGATAGGCTCCCAAACAGTGTCAGTCCAAGGCCCCCAAAGATAACGGCCCGCGCCTGAAAAAAATACAAAGATTTCTCCTTGGTGCTTGTCTTCAATTAAAACAATATGTATTACTATTTGTTGCCTTTCTATGTCGTTGAAAATGGTTTTTAGACCAAAACGGTAGACAGTAATATTTAGGGACAACAATAGGAACACTATCACGTAGGTGGTGTAATTTGAGACATGGGTATTGTCAAAAGCTAATATGTACACTTTTATGTCGTGTGTGTCTACTTGAAGATTGGAAAAAAATTAAAGAAAAAAAACGTCCTTATTTTGTCATAAAGGACAAATCGTTGTAACTGATATTGAGAGGTTTTTTGCTTTTATTCACTTTTTATTTTGGGTTTAAAAGGACAATATAAGGGTGCATATACAAGGGGAGATTTTTCTTTGCTATCTTTCTAAAAACGAGTTCTTGATTAAAAAAAAGAGAGGACGCACTTGGGGAAGATCTCCGTGTACATGCACCTTAAGCAAAAACGGCGTTTTGTGCACATTTGTAATGAACGGATTGCAACAAGTGTTGTACAGACTATGCAACCTCTGAAACATTGATATAAGTTGTGCTGTCTATACGTTTTAGGTGGGTTTTTCAAATTTCAAAAATCTGTAAAATTGAAAAATTGTCGACTGACTCGTCAAATATCCTTCTACTTAATAAAAATATAGATTTGTGGCCAATTTTTTCCGTTTCCTCACTATCCTTTTATATATATATATGAACGACAAACAAGCTTCATATTTATTTGATCCAATTAAATTTAATAAGATATCACGATTTATTGCAATGTTTCTCGAATTATATCATCACCATCGTCGTATAAGTAGAAGATGTGGAAAGAACGGATGTTGATTTATTCACTTGAAAACTTTTCTTTCGCTTAATTGAAAATTCTCCCCTTTTTCACAACTTTCCAGATTAAATTTATAATGTAAAGAGCAGTAGTATGGCTTATAATATTTTATTCGTTTTTGTGAAGTTTACATTATAAATTTTCATTTTTTTTTTTCGTTTTTACAGACAAAGTTGTAAAAATTGCCGATGTTTACGTGACGTCCATGAAATTGTTGCTGAACATGGAGCAAGATCCCGTCTAGGTTTGAATCATGTCAGTCATGAAGGTATTGATGCTAGATCATTGGGATACACTTTTGTTCCACCTGGATTGACAACAGCAAGACAGGTTCGTGTTTTGTTTTTTTCTTTTTGTGATAAATTTTTAATATTTTAATGTCTGATTATTTTGTTTCTATCTCTATAGGTGGATCAATATTATGCTTCGTTACCATCACAGGAAGTTCCTAAATTGGGTTCAAAAGGTGAAACGGCACGTTTACAACGTCTTGTCAGACAATTACCGAAACAAGATTTGGCATTGAGTGCTTGTAAATTTATTGAAGAAACAATGAAGAGCAGTTATGAGGATTTTATATCAGCTAGAAATGAAATAGCCTTAGATATAGGTTTAGCTAAACCAGCACCACCAAATAGTATATGTGATGGTTGTAATTGTAGTATACCGAATCAACAAGTTAGTGTAATTGCACCAAGAATGGGCAAATTAATTTGGCATCCGTGTTGTTTTAAATGTACAACATGCAATGATCTCCTGGTTGATTTAGCATATTGTGTATATGATGAGAAAATCTATTGTGAACGACATTATGCTGAACAATTAAAGCCCAGATGTGATGGTTGTGATGAGGTAAGTTTTAATTTTGATCCTGTTTGATCTTGTTATTGTTGATTTAATAGAATCAATAATTTTTCTTAATTAATAATACTGAACGTTGATTGGTGGCGGACAGTTTTTAATTAAACAGACAGAATTTCAAGTCCTCGTAAATACCTACCCTCCTAGCCTATAATTAGCTCAGAATTAAAGCTTAAGCCACCATCTGTTTATATGTAAATGACGGTATGTGTTTTAAAATATCGCAATTGGTTGACGGTAGTCTCATTCTGGTCTCATTTAGATTAAGGCTTTTGTTGGGGAAAAAAATCTTCGTCAATCGGAAAAACCATCAAGTGTTTCCGTGTTTCCAAAATAAACGAAACCGTTTCTATAATAATTTTATTTCTAGTAAGTAATAATTTATGTTTCGATGTATTTTATGATTATTTTACTTTTTCAATTTTCAAAAGAGTTTATTTGGGTGTAATTATAATAAGAGGGAAGAGTGACTGACCCACTGTTGGGTTGTTTGATTGGTATTTTTCTGAATGAAAATATAAAAATAGTTTTACGGTGTGGTTAGGTACAATAGTGTATGTGGGGGGAAAAGCCAAAAAGAAAAAAAAAACGATTTGAATATTGTGCCAAATGTTTGAATATTTTGTGATTTGCCAGATTTTTTTTTTTTTTGAAAAATAATCTTGTAAACGGGATTGTTGGGGTCGTGTGGAAAACTCGTAAAACCTTCTGTTTTCTACTTCTTGTTATTTTTTCTTACTGTTATTTGACCAATTATTTTCCAAATTTCTATTCTCGAAAAATTGCCTCCTCCTCCCCAAAAAATATTTATTACCTTTTGTACAATTTATAGTTGTTATATAATTGAACGATAATTTATGACTTTTATGTTTAAATTAGTTTCTCTAGAGTTTATTATTTTTCAGAAATGAAAAACGAGCAATTTTCTGTAGATTATTTGTGATCTTGGCCAATTTTTTTTCGTTTGAAGCTTATAAGATAAATTTGCAATTACAGTAGGAAAGGTTTTTAAAAATAGTAGGTAATTCTGCCTCCAACTAACTTATTGTTATTTTTACCTTGGCATTAGTTTTATATTTTATTTATAACTTTGTTTTGTTTTTCTCTCCTTACACAAATTTCCATTAATTTCCATATTTATGTGGCATATCGTCAAAAAACTCAAAAAAAAAGGTGATTGAATAATTTTTTGCTTGAACGAACCACTTCGTTTTTCCCTAAAGGATATCCTGGCGTCTTTCTCTATTCCTATCATGAATTGTGTTGTGTTTCCCCGACGTCGTCGTCGTCGTCGTCGCCGTCGATTCCTTCATTCCTCCTCTCGGTTCGTTTAGAGAGATTGCCCCAGCACCACCACCGATTTAGCCTAATTGCACACGACACTCTTTCTATATTCGTCCAGAGGAATATTTCTTAATATCAACGCTATTCACATGTTCCATTTAATATGTTCAACATTCTATCTGGTCAAGCCAAACAAGGCTTGGAGCTCGAATTGCAACGGAGAGCTCATATAGTGCTTCTATAATGCTGGTGTCCTCTTAGCCATACACCTGGGGCATATCTCCAAAAAGGTGTAATCACAACATACAACACCAACAACAATGATCATGTTGTCTCATAGTTTTTTGGTTTGTTGTTTAGTTTCACCTAGTTATTTTGCCACCTGTTGCTTTTATGCCAAAAAGATGAAGAGATAGCGTGAAGGAAAAGCAGTAGTAGGAGATCCTTTTTTCGTGGATCACGATTTTTTTTCTTGTAAAGGCTCTAGTATTGTTTTGACAACCTTGACCGAAATGGAGTTTTTTTTCCTCAATTAATTATGATTCACCAATAAACATCAATTTTTCTCTGTTAAAATTGAAACTGTTAGAGGAGGTTTTTGTAAATTGTTTAGACATCAGTCTTAATGAAAACTGAATATTTGAGGGTTTTCGTTACTGTATTCTATTCTAAAACTGTACACGGAATCATCTATAGATTTATTTATTGGATTAAAAAGCGGAATTATTGGAAACAATACGAATCAAATTTATAATGTGAAGTGGGCGCATTGAAATCACCAAAACACCTACAATACCTGAAATTAAAGACAAAAGACGCATGTTTTTTTTTTTAGATTTACGGCCAGATTATGATGTATTCTTTGTAATTAGAGTACTTCCTTCGGGCTTGATGCCAATAAAACTGACATGGCATTGACTATCATTTTGAAAAAGAATAAAAAATTTGCTTCTATTTATACCATCTTTCGTCATTAACATGTTATTGTCATGCTCCCTGTCAATATATCAAGGGTAGTTATTTTTTCTTGTCAATATTCATCACGTCATCCTCTGATTTGTATCTTTATCCAACCAACAATTTGTTATATATGTACAACATATGGTTGGATCTCTTTTCTCTTCTATTATTGTTGATTAAATAACGTAATTTTAATTTAGGACTAGTAGACTTTAGCTATTTGGCACTGTGTTGGGTTGATATTTGTTGTCGCTTACAACTAATGCAAATTGGAACTATAAGTTAGTTTTATATTTTTCTATGTGTGTTCGTTTCTAGTTATGTGAATGTGACAAAATAATTTTAAATAAACCGCGCGCTACATAACACAAAATTTTATAAATAAAAAAACCCGAAAATGTGTTCGTCGTAATGGGTGTGTTACTTTCAATTTTGGTCAGTTGTGTGGGTGTTGTTGAGCTTTTGGATTTCTATTACAACATCCGAAGGAATTTGATTACAACTCCACTAAATAGGAATCTTTCAAATCTAACGCAACAATATCGAGATGAGCTTGAAAAATGCCAAACAACAACAAGAGGAAAAAATCAAATTCCAAAAATCAAACATAATGGTACTGCACCTGTTGGTGTTGTTGATGAAGAGATTGAATTGGAGTTTGAACATCGAGAATTGGAAATTCAATCTGGATCACCAAGAAAATATTTATTAACAGAGAAAGGAGGCGAAAATACACCTAAGAAATTTCATGTAATACAATCGGAAAATTCAGGAAATATCCCTGAAATTCGTGTTAACGAAAAGAAAGGATCACCGCAGGAATATTCAATAAAAAATGTTGGTGATATTCACCCAGAACCATTACCAAAACAGTTTATAGTTACTGGATCTGCAAGTCCTGAAATTTTACAAAATAAGCAAATCAATAATGAAGGTAATGAATTTATTACAAAGCAATCACTACCACCAGCAGTACCTTCAACGCTTATCACTGAATTCCTAACTAATAGTGATAATAGTAATTTATCACGATCTAGATCAGAATCTCCAATACCTACAAGTTTTCAAGAGGTTACTGATAATAATGATGATTGTAGACGTTCCCCATTACCATATCCCGAAACTGTACCAAGAAATAGTATTTGTAGTGAATTAATAATAATGGAAAATCCCGATTTGAATGTACAAGAAATGGTTGAAAAGACTACCGAATCACCAATACCTGAAAAAGCTAAATTAATGTTAGAATCTAATCATAATAGTTGTGATTATTGGAATAATAAAATTATATTAATGTCACCACCACCCTATATTAAACAAATACGTTCTCGTACACCTGATAACAATGAATGTGATCGTTCATTTTTTGATGATTTTCATCATCAACTTGAACGTAGAAAATCAAAATCTGAATCAGAAATCTCTGGTGAATTATTACAAATTTATAATAAGAGATTTTTAAATTCATTAGATGGTGTTGAGAGGAAAAAGGTGTTGACAAAAAATGGTAAATTAAAGAAGAATAAGAAAACTAAAGGTTGGTTTTTGTATTATTATTGTTGTTGTTGTTAATGTTGTTCCATTAATAAATTCATGGAAATCTTGTTGATAATAAGCTTGCTGATTGCTTCAATTCGTGTCCTTTATAGATGACAACTTGTCATCATCTAATGATACAACTAAAACACTAACTGAAGCAGCTAATGTCCCAAAAAATACCAATAATCAAAAGGTAAATAGTGGTAGTGGTGGTTGTGATGAAGAAGTTGCTGGTCCAAGTTCTGGGAATGGTAGTAAAAAATCACCAGAACCATTCTGGGTAAATTATTATAGCTAGAAAGAGAGTGAATTGTAATTTTTGAAGCTTATATTATTGCCAATTTTGATTAAATAAAATTGTTGGAAGCAAACAATTAGTGCTTTAATTATTAAAATTCTTGTTGATTTTTGAACAGTTCAACAAGTTTGTGTGTGTTGTTTTTTTTTTTTTTTTAAATATATGGCATAATTTCCGTTGTGTGTTTTTTTTTTTTGGATACACACAACTCTAGACAATCTAAAAATACAATTTGAACCGATTGTGCCGCACCTTTTCGCGTGTTCTAAACTGTTGTATCAAATAATGGGGAGAGTAGCAGGATGATTATTTTTTAACAGATGGCCGTTGTCCTGATTTAAGATTATCATTTTTTTTTTTATTATCGGATATTTGAGGAATTTTTGGCTAGTTTCTCATTTATTATGTGGGGCAAAAATTTTATGGTTTGATGAGTAATGGTGTTTTTCAATTTATAGATTTGCTCGTATATCAGTCAATGGATCTGTTTGCATTTTCTTATATAGATTGTATTTTCCTAATATAATTCGCTTGTGTTTATTTATAATCGTAATATATTTAAGTTTTAAATTGATTAAAAAAAATTTCAAGTTATATTCAATTGAGATAAGAGAATTAAAGAAAAAATTATGATATAAAACCATGACCCGATTAACCAATGTCTCTTAAGCTTTGCTCTTTTTTTTCTTCAATTTCTGACTCCAACAACTATCTATATTTGGTTTTTTCGTAGCCAGTGATTATCTTAAATTTCGATTTTAATGGATCAGTGTTTAAAAAATTAAAAATCTTCGATATAAAATCAGAATAGAGAGTATGGTTTAAATTGGATTGATATGACACATGTTTTAGTTATTTTTAATATTATAAAACATTCTCGGCAAAACATTATTGAAGTATGCCAAGATTGTAGAAGTATATAGTTGAGTCAGATTTTTTAAATGTTATTTGTGCTATGTGCAATTGCGATTTGAACAAATCCTGTTCGAATAATTTATGTTCTCTATAGATTAGAAATAAATAATGCAACTGACCGGTGCTGCATCAAATTGCTTATAAAAGCTTTCTCTTGGCTTTAAAACTAATTAAGATTAGTAAGATTTTTGGGTCAGGAATGTTTTTCTTGGTTTCTCAATTAATTGTTTCGTGATGACATCAATGGATGTGTGTTGGTCCTACTTCTATATAATATGGATTTTTGTTATATTTTCGTGTATGTCTGGATACAGAACCAATCCACCACCACAAATCCTAGTGAGAAGAGAAGGCACATCATATTATTGCACCCGGCACCACGTCCCATATCATTTTCTAAAAATATAAAGGGAATAGCTTAGCCGATTTACCCATCTAGCAGAATTCAGTTGCTGGCTACAATTTGAGCCAGAAAGTGTAGTGTTTTTGTAAAAAAAATTTTGCCGTTGGAAATTAGGATTTTCTAGAAATTTTCCAAAAAAACACTTTTACTAAAACGAAACTATAAGCAAAATGGGAGACGTTGAAGTTCATTCCAATTTTACAATTACTGAAAAGAAAACGAAAAAAGTAAAGAAAACAACGAAACGAAGAGAAGAGAACGATCATGGTGGACAAGAAGTTACCATCACGGAAATTGAACGCACCAACGGCACTCAAGGGTATGTGGCGGTGGTGGTTGTTGAAACCGAAGACAACACCTGAGGGATTCTCTAGTGATGGAAAAAATGGCAAAGGAGTGTAACAAGCAAAAAAGACGTATTGTAACACTGTGATTTCTTTTTCTGTTTAATTATAATTAAAATTGCTCGATACACTCTTATTTGTATTAAAATGGACATTTTTGAATATAATCCACCGCCACATACCCCGATAATCATAAAAGGTACATTCTGGTGTGATAATTGTGCAACGATGCATTTGTTCGTCTATTTTCCGTTATCTTTATTGTCATATATTATTGATAACGACAAAATTACACACATATTTTTTGATAAAAATTGTATTTTGTGAGCTTATTTTTTTCTGTTTCCCTCGAAATTTGTGTAAATTATATTGAAAACTAATTGGTGAATCTCTTCTTCTTTGCAGCTTATTTTCAGTGGCGAGTACACCAAGGCCATGAACAAGGACTGGCATGGTCAACATTTCTGTTGTTGGCAATGCGATGAAAGCTTAACAGGTCAACGTTATGTCCTACGTGATGATCATCCCTATTGTGTATCCTGTTATGAATCGGTTTTTGCTAATGCTTGCGAGAAATGCAGTAGAATTATTGGAATTGATTCCAAGGTATTTGTCACATATTAAAGTAAAAAAATTGTACATAAAGTTACATAAATTGCTTAAAAATTTCAGGATCTTTCTTATAAAGATAAGCATTGGCACGAGGCATGCTTCTTATGCACAACATGCGGTGAATCGTTGGTTGATAAACAATTTGGCTCGAAAGGTGACAGGATCTATTGTGGGCGTTGTTACGATGAACAATTTGCATCACGTTGTGATGGATGCCATGAAATCTTCCGGGCAGGTAAATAAATTTCTTTAATTCCGCCCCTAAATTACAACAGTAGAACCGACCTATCAGATAAGTTGATTTATGTTAATGAAAGTTAATAAATTTAATTATTTGAGTGAGAGACGCGCACAATTTACGTCATGTCTATTTTGGCAAATCGTTATTGTGGTCTAAAAGTGGGGCCAAACCTTTCACCGGTATCTCCTACTGGTAGGTGTTTTGGCCTGAATATGCTATATATACATAGATTTATTGGTTGAATAGAGAGCAGTACTTCAATCTTGGCAAATACAACAAAAGATAAAACCATTTATTTAATAATTATCTTGTTGAATCCTAAAACGATTGAATCATTGGATTATAGCCAGATTATATATTGGTCAGGTGTTAAAAATTTATTGTTATTATATTCTTATAATTATAAACAATATTAAAATTGAGGAGGATATAATTGATGGTTTCTGTGGTCTATGGTGTTAAAAAATGACTACTTCGCAATTTATGCTAATTCAACTTTAGCCATATGGTTTAAATCATTAAACGAAAAAAAAAAATTGTGACGTGAATAATCCATTGAAACATCTTCCATGTGTTTTTTTTATGTATACTACCTTCGAAATCTACAAAAATCTATGACATAATCAATGATTCATAGTGCAATTTTTCAATTATTATCAAATATTATTTAACAACAAATTAGTCTGTTGTTGTTGAAAAATACAATGTTTTAATGTATATTATACCTGCAATAATTTATGTAAAGATACCTGCAATTTCTCGTCACATACTCAAAAGGTGTTTGTTTTATTTATAATCATGACTAAAAGCAACAACTATAGGTACATAATGTTGTTTTGCATATTTATTAAATGTCCAAATTAAGAGAATCACGTTGTTTGTATACTGATTGGTGGTACTGAGTAGTAGCAAGAAGGATATTTTATACATAGAATCATAAAATCGAAAGTCTATTTTTTCTCTTTCTGTTTCGTTTTCCAACTTTTTAAAAGGTAACGGAACAAGAACGGATGAATCAAAATGTATGTCACGATATCAACATCTACTAAACATACAACACGCATATGTATAGAAAGATATAAGAAAAAGGTTGTTCTTGCCTGAAATGGTAAACGTTTTTTGTTGTTGTCATTTCAATATAACCATTTTTGTACGATAAATACTTGAATTTATGCTACTCTCTTAATCGATTGAATTGTTACCATCGAGAATGTCATAATCGGATTCAACATATGGCCAATTCGGATGGTCTCTAAATTCTCTAATTAGAATCTTTTAATATAGAATCACTCTTATTATTTTCCCTTTCTAGTAGTTTCTCCAATATTTTAGGGGATAGCGTGTTCTTGCCTCTAGCAGGACAAGTAAACTTTAAAATAAAATCGATCGAATATCCGTCTTGTTTGTCGTTAATTAATTTCCTTCCACCTGTAGCCGTTTAATCATTTTGTTTCTAATACAATTTTTCGTGTGTAAACCTTTCTGTACTTTTAATTTTTCCATTTATGAAAAATATACGTATCGGTTGTGTGTTGGTGTTTAATAAAGTTTTCGAGTAGGTAGAGAGGTAGGATTCGTATTTTAACCTTGTCGAGACATAAAATTGTTATTCGACGGATATTTCGTGAGACTGGTACGAGAAGATCTCTACAAACACACCACATAATATTAAATAATCTACCATACAGTCGTTGAAAAGATTTTGTGGTGATATAATATATGATTATGATTATTTTGTTGTTGTTGTGATAATAGTGATTTTCTTGTGATATAATTGTGATGATCTCATATTTGAATTGATTAGAAAAAGATATTATATTATGGCTGGAACATTAAGTGATCAATTTAAAACTAGATTAAATTTACAAACAAAAACTGTTGGTGAGGAACGTATTAAAAGAGCTAAAGAACGTAATGAGGATGTTGCTATTTTATCGATGGATTTACCTGGTGCAACGAAAAAATTCAGATGTTGTTTAGATCAAGAATGTTTGATGGGTGATCCAACTAGTTTACCCTTAGGTCAGGTTTTTACTTAAAAAAAAAAACACCAGTGTTTTTTTATCTAAATACATATTAAAATAATATTCCAATAAAATAAATGACATCATTGTTGAATTTAAATATTAACGCAAATTTACGACTCTTTACTTCAATGTTTATAATAAAATTTAGGAACTTCGTAAATATTCCAAGTCTATGTTATTGGGGGAAAAAAACGTAATTATCCTGGATTCTTGTATTATTGTAGAAATAATCCTGACAGGGATTTTCAACGTTTTTCTTTCCTTCCTATATCCACCCTCATAAAATGTAACATTTCGTTGTGTTCAACCCCCCAACACACAAATCGGTTTTTGTTTCAATCCTAATATTGGAAAAAAGCTGGTGGTAGACGTAAATGTCAGAGGATTAAAGTTTATTTACCAAGTGGTTGTTGGGTGGTGGTGGTGGTGGTGGTTAATAAAAGGAGCGGTGTGTCAGCTTTTTCCAATTACCCCTAAAGTAAATCAGTACGGTTTTAACAACAAAGTGGTGAGATTAGTTGCTCCTTTTTGAAGAATCACGATTTTTAATGTTGAATAATTTTAGTTAATTATGATGGGAATTATCCCACGACATCTCAATTAGGTTTTAAAGGAATATGTGTAGGTGAAATATATCCAATTTTTTATTTGCTTTAATTGGATAAGTGTTGTGGGTTTTCTTTTTTTGTTTGTCGGAACGTAATTATTGAACAAAAGAGGTCAATGTTACCAGACTTGAAATTCAATTTTATTTTGCATAATAATGCGTTAATCTTATAATTATTTATTTAATCTATTTTAAGGAAAATTGTCAGACAAATTGATGATTCATTATAATTAATAGTTTTTTAATGAATTTGTAGAGATTGTTGACCGTTTATTTATTTATTTTTAATGATCTGAACGGATTAATTTGATTAAATGATAATTTTATTGTTTCTCATAATAGGTACTAAGAAGATGGAATACAAGACCCGACAATGGCATGAAAAATGTTTCTGTTGTTGTGTATGTAAAGTACCAATTGGTACCCAGAGTTTCATTCCTCGTGAACAAGAAATCTATTGTGCTAAATGTTATGAAGAGAAATTCGCTACTCGTTGCATTAAATGCAATAAGGTAACCAATTAATTGTTGATAAAATAGACTAGTTTTGTATGAAATTCTTTTTTAAATTATTTAGGTGATCACCAGTGGTGGTGTGACTTATAAGAATGAACCATGGCATCGGGAATGTTTCACATGTACACATTGTTCAAAGAGTTTAGCTGGTGAACGATTTACTAGCCGTGATGAGAAACCATATTGTGCTGAATGTTTTGGTGAATTGTTTGCTAAACGTTGTTTCGCTTGCAATAAACCAATTACTGGTATTGGTGGTACGAAATTTATATCATTTGAAGATAGGCATTGGCATAATGATTGTTTCTTCTGTGCATCATGTCGTACCAGTTTGGTAGGACGTGGTTTTATTACCGATCAAGAAGATATTATTTGTCCTGAATGTGCTAAACAGAAATTAATGTAAAACAAAAAAAATTGAAACACACCTCTAATTATAAGAGATGTAGGTTTCATAAACGTGATATCGAAACGTGTACACCTACACATTTATACACGCACATATATAAACACTTTTACACTACACGTATACACACAAAAACACATGACACTATTCACAAAAAAAAA
>JAZBHA010000126.1:115680-127255 GCA_037464855.1 Iselma pallidipennis | reverse complement strand
CTATTAACTTCTTATTTGCAATAATAAGAAAAGACATCAATGTTATATACAGTAAAACTTCGCTAGTCCGGACTAATTAATGCACGGGGCCATCCGTATTGTTGAAGCATCCGGATTACAGGATTTTGAACCACACATATTATATTGAGGGGATTCATATATGCCCTCCTATTGCTACGAGACCTCGTATTTACACGAGTCCAGTAGGTGGGGGAAATAGCCAAGATCTCGTATATGAGAGTAGCGTTGAGGCATGTTTTCTCAACTTCGTATCTTTAACAGCTGTGAACAAATGCAACTGGCATGCGTGCCGTCTCTCTCTTATCATTTAGTGCGTTCACAAGTCGTAGATATAGTGTCTGGTATTTATACGAACGCGTACAAATACAAGGCAATAGCAGGGATATGTGAATACCCTCATTATATACAGGATTTTGGCGCTATGGTATTTCTCTCCGTATCGTCGGTATTTACGGAGAAAATCGAAAAAGTTTTTCACTATGTACATTACGACATATGGACAAAATCAAGTATCCGATTTACAAGAAACATTTCTACGCCCCCAGCTGAATCCGAATTATAGATGCAGCCAAAATCCGGATTACAGTATCTTTAAATGGTGAAGCAAATTGGTCCGGATTACTGGGAACTCCGGACTACGGAACGTCCGGATTAGCGAAGTTTTACTGTATACAGATATATTAAGAAAATGCACATACATCTTCTTAAATCATTCTTATTATTTGAGGAAATATGACATGACCATGAGATATGGTCGTGTTCTCGTGCCTGACACAGGCAAACCGTTTAAAGTAGTTGCAGAATATTGATCCAATCCTTTTAAGAGAAAAAAAAACTAAGCCTTGGAAAGTACACGTCACAGTTTTCTTATTTACCCCTGTATTATAATTCCAATATTCTTTTGTGAATATTCAAACAAAAATATGATACTTTCTGTTGATCCTGTTAATTTCTAGACACAAATTTACATTTTTCGAGTGACAAAGTAACAAATGAAATATTCAACACATCAACAATACAGAAAGATGGAGGAGACCTTCTCAAAATTAAATAATTATTAATGAATTCTTCAATTCTCAAAGGTTTAGTAATGAAAAAGCAAAACTTGAGTAGATATAATGTTATATTATTTTAGTTCCAAGTTTTTGGGAAATTTCCCTCTTTTTTCTAAATGGATAAGTATATGAATATTTGTATTACCGGTTTCTATCACTTGTCTCTGAAAAATTCGAAAAAGACAGTTAGAAGCCAAAACCCTGTAATAATCGCCCTGAAAACTGACAAGCCGTCAGTTTTCCACTCGTCTTTTTTCCCGTATTTTTCTTTTTGTTATTTCTCTTCTGTAAGGATATGTCATGTTTCCGTTTTGTGTCGTTTCTCTCTACAGTGCGGTTTTTTTTATTTTCGACGTTATATTTCATAGAAAATGAATTCATTCTGGATTTTTTTCGTTCAGATTAATAGGTTCTATGTAGAATTATTTTTGTGTGGTCTTTATTTTCTGCCACACTCGTCAAATTGACAATAGGGCATAATTCCTGTTCGTGTCCAATAATCCTCTATAAAGTTATGTCTTTGATTACCGAAACTATTTCAGTTTTCTAACAAAACAACAATAAATCACGACAGTTTTGTTCCAATTCTACTTTTTTTTCCTATATATAGATGCATTTTTGTTTTTGTCGTTGTTGTTTCCAACTGCAATGTTAAAGGATTACATAGGAATCATGTGCTTTATAGATATGCTTTTCGAGTTTCAGTTGGACGCGTTTTCGACATTTAGAAAGACGAGAAAGATGAAAATCTATAGGTAGAGGTTAGAGATGAGATAGAGAATGTGACCTGTTAGAGTGCACTGCGATTTCAAACTTTTAACACTTTCAGATTTATACCCATGGGAATTATAACACGTGACTGGAAAGAGGGATTCAGATATTAAATTTGGTATATAGGGACACAACCACCTGGCTACTACTCCACCTAAAATCGTGTCGATAACGGCACGTTTTTCGATTAATAAATTCGTAAATTCATGGAACGAGGAATATTTCACATTCAATTATTCGTGATTTTTTATTCATCCCTGTCGAACGTTTCTCTTTTTGCGCCCGTGTATGTGTGTGTGTGACTGCAATTTTCACGTTGGAATTTTTTAATTCTTTTTGTCGATGGTAACGCTGATTTTTTTTAAAATATGCATGCTAACGTATTGCGTGACCAATTGTCCCATATGGATTTTCTGAGTGTGTATTAAAACACGCCAAAAAAATGTTGTAACGTAATCTAAAGCAATTATTTCTATTGCAATATCTATCATTTCAAGTTATATTTTCCATAAAAAAAAACGATGCAAATTAGATTTGAATTATTGTAAATTTATGTTCTAGTGTTGTAGTTTTATGATAAATAAATCTAGAAAATTTTTACAAACATATATTAAAAGTTTATAATCATTAATTTCAATGTCACGTAATTATTTGTAACAAAAACTATTAAAATCGCTAAAATTATCGCTTAGAAAGTTTTTATTTTAGAAGAAACTTTAACGATTGAAAGTCCACTGGAATAAAACCGGAATGAAATAAGGGTAAAGACCACAACTAGTCCTATGGGATTCATTTCAATAATTATAAAAACATACAATTGCATAAACCGAAAATATATCATTGTTCATTTGCGAAAGCTTACACACAGACACCTTATGAATATTCAATAGGTATCCAGGCTCTTTGCGAATTTCGTCCGCCTACGTTCCAATGTCTGGTCGCACATTTCATATATACCGCTACAATGTTTGTAAAACACACCAAAATTTGTTTGATTGCGAATATGATATCGACCTAAAACGAGCACATTCAGTTCTAGTATCTATCAATGTGGTTAATTCCATGATTAAACTGGAGAAATTTTTTACGTAAGAACGGAAGAAAAAAAATGAAAATAACGATATTTCAGGTGTTTATTAAACTGAAGCACCTTGATTTATTGGATGGAAACAACCGCGTTTGGTCTTAGTTTGAAATTATGGAAATTTCGACTAATTAAAGTGCGAAATTTATCCGAAAACAGTCTCGTCTTGATCGGGACTTGAACTCCAAATCTTTCGATTTCCGAGGAGTCCTGACAATCTTCGGATATTTCTTTCTAGACGTTGTTTTATCAACTATTAAACATAGATAGCAGTCATTGCTAGTTTTTGAAATATACCGGACTAGGCACATCAGTTCAACTGCCACTGGTAGTGCATTCGACCGGAAATCCAAAGATTCGGAGTTCAAGTCCCGTTCAAGGCGCGCCTTTTTTCGGATAAATTTCGCTGAAAGGACTTTAATTAGCCTAAATTTTAATAATTTCATATTTATCGTTAATATCCTCAACCGAATTGGTCAGTTTGTCATTTATTTCAAA
Source organism: Iselma pallidipennis (assembly GCA_037464855.1). Taxonomy (NCBI): domain Eukaryota; kingdom Metazoa; phylum Arthropoda; class Insecta; order Coleoptera; family Meloidae; genus Iselma; species Iselma pallidipennis. Next base: position 123,826 of record JAZBHA010000126.1, on the reverse strand, counting down.
TAAAAAAGTAAAAGTGCAAAAATTGTCGATACTTTTGATATGTTCAAGAATCGTTTAATTAAATTATTGCATGTTGTCGAATCAATGAAGCCAACACTCAAAGATGTCATTTTTCTGTTAAGATTTAATCGTTTCGATATTATAACATGGTCTATGAATATTTTAGTGGGCATTTCATTATCTAGCCATATAGTGTGTAGAATATGCAGATAACATGACTGTTAGTAGTCGACATACAAAGTTTATCGTATACACGACATCTCTCCAAACAATTAAATAGACTTTGAAAGTAAATTAGAGTTTGTGTTGATTTATCGGAAATTGCCTCTAGGGGCGACCGTTCAACAATCATTTAAATATTAACAAAACGTATTTAAACAATGACCATATCTGATAAATTACCAAAATTTATTAATTTATTAATTAAATAATTTTCAAACAAACACATCACTCCTTGATGATGAATTGAAGATTTAAAATTTGAAAGAAAACTCGTCTTTTTATTTAGTCAACAACAGAAGTTTAACACTAAGGGTGAATGCTTTTGTTGTTTGCATATGGCGGACAATACACTTCGTGCTGCTGTTTTCTGTTTTTCGGAGGGTAATTTATGCACGCTGTTTTATGAAAAAAATGAGCTGTTCATTTGTGAAGCCATGCAAATAGGGAATTATAATATTTCCCCTACACTAGTTAAACAAATGTAACCCCCATTTGGAATTTGTTTGGTCGAAATCAGCGTGTCCTAATCTCTCTCTCTCTCTCGCTCTTTTTTCCCTCCCTCCTCATAATACTAAATTCCTACAACCTAATGGAATCCAGGACGACAACACAAAAGTTCTTTTGATAGCCAACACACGTTGTATAATTTTGGTGAGAATGGCTATTCTCTAAATGAGCCTAAATGTGTTAAAACTGTAATGAAACACTTGTTTCGTTCACAGTATTTGTTTCACTATATGAATCAGTATGCAACAAGCACCCTTGGTCGAATATAGTTTTACGTGTATTTTTCTCTTTGTTTCAGAATGAATAAAGAAATGCAGACGAGTGGTTCACGATGGGCTACAATTATAGTGATCATACATCAACAATGGCCGATGGTGGTGGCGGCGGCGTGTGCTGGTGGTGTTGGTTGTAATAATAATAACATAAAGTGCGTGTGTGATCTGAGTGCGTGTATTGCCATGCGGGCGGCGTCGCCGGTACGATAACAGCGTCGGTCGGCATGGGCACTATCAGACCATCGGCGACGACATCAGCCGTAGTGGTGGTGGTGGTGGCGGCAATAATAGAGGTGGCGGCACTCCTCCTGTTGCTCCAAGTTGCGCCTAACACCGACGCACTAGAATTAGGTAAAATTACCAATGTTTTACTTAATTTATTCAAGCCGGCATCAAGTCCAAACACTGAAGGGATCTATTCGTGTTCACGCAACTTGAGAAAATTAAATTAACATGCCATTTTTATGACTAAATACATAGTGGAAGTATACGAAAAAGGAAGTCTTCCTACGCTAAAATCTTAAATTCACCCCCTACAGTAATTTTTTGTTTGTCTTTTTTCTTTCTGTCAATAGAAGAACATGGTACTAAGCCATACGGAATTTACGAAAATAGATTTGACACAAAATCAGGATTGGACATATACTGTATAGTATCTGGATTATTGTAAACGAATAGAAACGTGAATACGGCAAAAAAGGATTTTGTAGAGACAAAGACAAGAACGCATACCTGTCAATCCTTTGATAAAATCGCCTGTCAGATATTCCATTTGACTATATGTTTAACAGTCAATCAGTGCGGTTGAATTAATACCACGAAATGCACTCCCATGACAAGCGAACAATTCAAAACGGCTTTTATCGAATTGAAATCGAGCTTTTTCCCCGTAAAATTGCAAGATAATGGATTAGATTAATATAAATGATGTTATTCACAAAAGCGCGAAAGATTGTCATCGTCTACAGAACTTTCATCATTAAATGGTATAATGACAGGACACGGATGCATTTAAACAAGAATTATGATAATTACGGACATTCGAGTGAACGACATCACTTTATTTGTATAAATTTCCACAATTTGTTCAATAATTAATTCTATAGATGTTTTATAAGACAAATCAATGTATGTATATTGTGGTACTCAACTGCCGGATTCGGTCAGTGGCCGAAATTTTTACCCACAGCGCGATGTGGAATTAGCTATTTGCCCACAACGCGTTTTAGATAAATTAACAAGGTCTTTGTCTGGTTCGAGCGTAGCGATGTTCGATTTCCATCCCTAAATCGTGTAATGGAATTTATTAACTTATATAAAACGCGTTTTGAGCAAATAGCAAATTTCACGTCGCGTTGTGGGTAAAAATTTCGGCCACTCACCGAATTCGGCTATTGCGTACAACATACATATACATTCAAATGTTCAAAGTACTTTAAATCTTAATTTAATTTTTCTTAAAAGCTATAAGATATAAACTAGTCTCTTCAATCCAGTTATCTCTAAAAACCAAAGCTAGTTGGAAGCACAATTGTTGTTATAAGTGACAAACGGAGATTGCAGTTCACCTACACTTGTCATGTCTTGCAACTGAATTACTGTGTTTTGAAGGACGCACTAGTAAATTGCATTATGTAGAAACGACAACACTAAAACCAAACTAACAATTGTTGAGCACTACCTCAAAATACCATTTCTATCTAGAGAGTTGTAGGCTATAAAAAATATAATAGGTTTGTTCCTTCAGACAGTTTGGAACTAATCACGGATTCTTTCCGTACTTTTTTATTGTGCATGCCGAGTCAGAAACTAATTGCAAACTAATCCCAAATTGTTCGGGTTGGAACGCGATTTTATGATGAATTTCTGCATATACAAATCGCAATACAAAAAAAAGGATACGAGGCTGCAAACACACAAGATAGTTTTGCTTATTAGTTATTGTTTTTGCATATTTTATTATGACTAGCATATTTGTTCATATTTTCCACATTTCATGGCATGTTTGTTAAAATTTACAGTAAATTTTATTATTTGGGGGTGTCGATAAATTTTACATTTATTAAAATAACAGGTAGGTATATAACATTACCGTATCAATTCTAAACGGAACCACATGCAAATCATAATCATAACCTTTCTTATTTCGTTGTTGACTACTGCGCATGACGCTAACTACCAGTCCACAGAAAATCCTCGGACTGTTTAGACAGTTTGAAACTAGTTTGTGATTTTCGAAAAGAGCGGTTGGAACAGCAAACTGGTAGTTCGAGTCAAATCAAATCACGGATTGTCATCGGTTGGAACGGCGTTACGCTTCTACGCATGCGTCTGACAGTTTCGGACTGTTGTGATAGTTTCGGATTCTCTGAAGGAACAAAGCTATTAACAACAAAAATGAATGCATTTCAACAACGCTTCATAGGCAAGATGTCGATTTGATGGTAGGTATACGAGAAGATTGATTTTACTGTTATTGCAGTGAATTAGCTGTTGCTTGTTTCAAGATTAGCTTCATTACAGCTTTGACTTTAAAGCTTGACTTGATCCTTTACTTGGGGATTCGAAATAACGAAATTTACGGTTCAACATTGAAAACCAAACAGGACAAAGGAATACTAACAAAGAGTAACTATAATCGTACTGATTGTAACTTGTTAACAATAAAGAGATAGAGATAAAGAGAATTTCGTGATTTTCAAACAGAGATTGGGCTAGAAATGTTGTGAATTGAGGTCGAGACTTTCAGTGTCTGGAGAAAAAGACAATACAGAAAATATAAAATACACGAAGATTTTTCGTTGGAAATTGATCTGAAAATAATAACAGCAGATCAAAATCGTCAATAAATAATAAATTGAAATTCTATGTGCTAATCGCTGTAATTAATTCGGTGGTATGCACATACATCCAAACAGAATAGGGTAATTACGATTTTCTAATCAGTGATCATTTTCGTCTTAATTATTATATATTATCATCCAGCTTGAAATCGGTATTTATTTTCATTCGCCTTTTTTCGTTTTCTTTTCTTTAGTATGATTTAATTAAAGCAAAAATACAAGGTACGAAACTTAATCTTTGTTCGATCATCTTGTTTGGCCAGGAATTCAAGATGTGAAGACTCCTTTAAAAAGCTCCAGCAGATATAGAATTACGTAATTTCGGTCAGTTGAATGAAAAAAACCTCGCTTCATTATATTTGTATTTGTATTTGTAATGAAAGCAGAGAATTTTCTCTCAAAAACATCATCATCGCATGTCTGTCCGTTTTATATAGAAATGTGGATGGCTCCTTCGTTTCTCTTTTACGTATATATTTTTTTATAGCGAGCAAATAAAAAACTCAAACTGACTGATATATATTCTGTCCATTTAGATAGGTGGAATCAGTAAAATCTCGTATTTTACAATTTCATTCCTTTCAGTTTTATCATTCGTTACAAAAATATACTCAACTGTCTCTTAAAAATGACTACAATATCTAGTTTTCCACTAGGAATATTCAATTCTTCGTTTCATATCTATTATATTTTACACTATCTTGCCAACTAAGTAGTATTTCAGTTGTTATATTTTTAAAGTTGTTACGTGATTTGAAAATTTCGTCTACTTTCCAATCTCCTAGGAATGAATATTTTCTAATATTACGTACCATGTATATTCATTCCTTTTTTCCAGTATCTAAATTGAGAATGTCTCTCGAGATATAACTGAAAAGATTCTAGATACTTTTATATATGTATACATCTAGTTTCTATGTTCGTTTCTTCATTTTCTCAATTCAACGCTTGGTTAGTTTATTTTACGTAATTGTTGTGCTGTACATTTCAAGTCAGCTTCATAGTAGGCACACTTCTTTCGTATTTTTTATGTACTCATCAACAATTCACTGCTAGTTGTTTGTTTACTACAGGACAACGAACTGAATCTCTATTGAGAAGAATCCTGAAAGATAATTGCACGCTGCAGGCAATAGAAGATGTTCCGCGGCAGCTATGTGCCATATCTCACGATTTTAGATCTAAATAGAAACATATCTACACTAGCCACTTCTGCGATATATCATATCTTCAATTCCGACAGGAACTGGAAGCTGTGTAAATACTTGTCGTTGAAAACTATTGAATCTCCAAAGCTTTTCAATCGTTTTATGTGAATCTTATGCCAGTAATATTTTTAAACTTTTAGATTGCAAATTGAATTGCTTTTATAATTAGAGTGTTCATTCGTATATCAGACTTGAAAAAAGAATTTAGATGAAATCATAATTAAAAAAAATATATAGTGATGCTGTCTCTCCTTCTCTGTCAAGTCCTATTAAAAAGGGAGCTAATTTCCACTAATATAAAAATCATCGTTTAATGGATTATTAAAAGCAAAGAGGGGTTGCTTGGTGTAATTAATAAAAACGAAAATCCCATTTCATCTATGGCTTCATAAAAACCAATGAGAATTCATTAATATTTTGATTTAATCCCACTGAAATTCGCGAATATGCACGAATTTTGTTGTTTTTTTTTAGTTTAGTTTACAAAAATTACATGAGTGCCTTTATATATTTCCTTTCTTTTCCACCTAATACTTTATAATCAAAGAAATAGAGAGGAAAATGCCAAACTAAATCTCCCTGAAGGACAAAGTTGAAGCCGAACCGATACGCCCTAAAGGACCGATACATCTTAATATTACCCCTACTTGTACAACTGAAACGAGAAAGTATGTTCTATACCAGTTAGTATTGTCGCAACTAAACTTTGCAAGGGTAATTAGAACACAATGAATAATTTAACTGGGAGTTCATAAATACTAATTACCGACACACTTGCCACCGTTCGTGCTTTAACCCCTATTCTCTCCATAATACTGGAGCGCCAGAGACGGGGCGCCGATACTAAAAGAACCTCGAAATTTCACACAAAATCAGCAAATAATTTATACAAAAGTAGAGCAACATTTCGAAACGATTCGAAAATTAAATTTTTAATTACTGAACTGGTAGATACGCTTGGTAATCCGTTCATCTCCGAGATTATTCTGTTAATTTTATTAGTGAAGTCGCCGCCACTGTTTAAGATCCAAAACTGTCTGCAAATCTCAAGACATTGAAAATGTTCGGTGTTACGGGGTTCAATTTACTTGATTAACACTTAGCAATTATTTATTCTGTACGAGAAATTATTGATAACAATTTCACGTATTTCTAACTTTATTTAAGTTGTTCGTTTAGTAATTTTGCAAATATGTCATGCAGGATAATTGCGAAATATTCAGTCCCACAAACATTTCCTGTTGTGTATAGGAAAAAATTCAAGAGGGTTGTTGTAGTTGTTCACTTCCAGTCGTTCTTTTTAATTAAAACAATCCACGTGATTTGATAGCGTTGTGGTATTGTTATCAACATTTCGTGATTAGTCACTACAGTTTCTAGTCAACATTGAATAATCAATTTCCAGCTTTTGAAAATTGCACGATTTTCTCTTAATTCTCTTTATTTTTGATTATTTTAAATCTTCTAAATCACCTACCTACAGTATTGCATTTTTCTATTATTTTTCATCGAAGTTAACAGAAGAGTAAACATGTCAGAGTTCATTTTCGACGAATAGAAAATATATTGAAGTCGTTCATCATGTCTTATGTTCATATACATATAGTCTATCTACCATTTCTCCTAACAGTCTAAGTGTCTAGATTTGACAAACAGAATTTGAGTTTGCACGTAAAACAGCCCAGAAATGTAAATATTTCATGTGTAAAAGCTTCAACTGAAAGCATAGCCTAGAATAATTTATTGTCATGTAAGATATCCTTTTTTTTATTATACGTGTAGGTACATAGATGTGATTGTATGTAAATTTTCTCTTGTTACTCTAGTATATCGCCAAAAGATGTTGACGAAGTATTGCCAACATTTTCTATAATGAACAACTATACATAAAATGGGAAAGCATAATTTTTTGAAAATTCGAAAATTACGTTTTGTTTTTGTAAAATAAACAAACGCGTTATTTTCAGTGGTCATAAATAAAAGAATGATGCTTGTTTTCACAGTGCCATAGACAAGGGAATTTCCATTTAACATTATCATAATAATAGTCGGTTAACCTAGTTTCCCACAGAACGACTGTTGGGGTGAATTCGGGCTTTGTATTTCCCAGAGGATGTAGACAAATTTAATAGTCCTGAATTCATTTACAATAATTATTATTATAAACGTAGACAATAGTTCATTATCCTGAATTTAGTATTGATATGAAACTTAGAGAGAGTTCAATATACATACATATGTAAGTGTTTTATATTTCATTTTATTGCTAATGTTGAAACGAATAGAGGATAAAAGAAATTACCCGTTTCCTGTAGTTGATGTGTAAACTTTACAACAACAATTAAATTTAATTAGACTGTAAATTCTTTGATAAAAGCGACAGAAACGTACTGTCGTATTAAAAGTTTAGTTTCTAGAAAAATCCCGAATAAATATTACTCGTTGTTTGTAAAAATATTTTAAAGTATTGACTATTGGTTAATCTTGAAATCTGGTAATTTATTAAAATTGGTAGGATTCTAGTGTTTTTGATTCTAGGCAAAAAGAGATTGTCTAAAAGCTGATGGGACAATGGACCATTTGGATGTGTATATATGTGGTTGTATGTGAATGTGATCTTATCAACTGTGTGCTGTTAAACACCAGCAAACGGTTAGCTCCGGGTTTACACTTCACCGAGATAACTTTAGCTTGCTAAAATGCTGATATCAACCATTGGTAGTAGTAGTAGCAACGTTTGTAGTAATAGCAATAGCTGTAGTGTACAGGAAGTGTCATGCAAATATCTCATAGTTATAATAGTGTTACGACTAGCACGTTCTCTAGACTGGTTCTCGTGTTTACCTAACACACATACACATTAACTTATCTATTGTTTTATTTTCCTCGTTAAATAAAAATAATAATTGGGCATTACATAAGTATTTTTGGAATTGTAATTATCTGAAATTTTAGATGCGAATCGGATTACAACATAAAAAACAAATCTGACATTTAAAAATGTCAATTAGACTGCTCAATATGGTGGAGGCGCCGGGCGACTCCACTCATCGTCAATTCTCAATTAAATTTACCCCAAAAAAAAACCTAA
>JAZBHA010000126.1:77101-115639 GCA_037464855.1 Iselma pallidipennis | reverse complement strand
TGATTTTATTATAGGTTCATCAAACTGTACTATAACTTATATATATATATATAAATATAGCACGTATATATGCGTCACAGATCAACATAAATATAATCATCCCCTGTTTTCATTCGGTCCGAACTAAAAATTCATCAACTCCCATCATGTGCGGTATTTCTGAAATAAACCAACAGACGAATGGGGAAAGTTGGATTTTCTTGACAATCCAAACGACACAGAACGAGGTAAATGTTATATAGACGACGTGAACATTTGATATTTGCAGCTTTCACCGTATCTCCGTTCACACAAAAGGAAACAATCCTCAGAACAAATTGTTCTAGTATAGAAGTCTATTACAATCTTGACATTTTAGTGAAATTCTTTGCAAGGCGACGACGACGACGACGATGACGGTCGATTTATTGTTTGTAGAACGCGAATCCTACCAGACTTGGTGTATAAAGAAAATAGGATAATAGACCAGTATAGATCGATAACTATATAGGAGAACACACAAACCAAAATTAAACCCTAACACGTTTTAAATGTTATTTTTGAATTTATAGCTTCAGTTAACGAAACCTTGCACTTATATACCTTTGAAATGAAACTGATAATTGAAAGTTTCTTCTAACTAATAGTTTTCCTGTTTCACGTTAGTATCTAATTGGTTGCTAACTGTAGTTTTTGTCGTCTTTTTATCTTGCTATTTCGGTCAAGTCGTTCCTGGATTGTTGAAACTTTTTTCCTTATGACAAGATAAATTGTTTCATGTTTTGTCTTTGTCGCTCTTTCGGATAATGTAACCATACAGTATTAGTAGTAGTTGTTGTGAGTGAAGCAACTTCAAAGTCATTTCCCATCTGGAATTGATTGACATGTTTGTTTGTCTCGTTGACTTTAACCAACAGAGCAGCTTTTCAACGACCGTAATTTATTAAAAAAGAAATCTACATCCTTCGAAAAGATTGATGAACGAAAATAGCCTATATATACGATACGTCGACTTAATAAATATTCTTTGCGGTTTGTTAGGATCAGAAATTATGATATTCTGTAAGCGTAGGTTTTTCTTTATGCTCTCCTGAATCGTACCGAAATTTTTGTCAATGACATTTTGAATCAATTAAAATTAGATGAGATTTTTTGTTTCATGTCCTTTTTTTTGTTTTTTTGTGTTACAGGAGGTTGCCGGATACCATTGGGAATGGAATCTGGAGCTATTAAAGACAGCGCCATTACAGCCAGTTCAGCTTATGATGCAGGCAGTGTTGGACCTCACCATGGAAGGTCAAGCAAATTTATATCCCTTAAATGTAACCTTTTATGATTTGAATATATCGTGATCGTAATAGTTTTCCATAAATTATTCGAATACACCTTTCCATTTACTGGATATCGATTTTATAATTACCCATCACATTTATTTGTTCACCAGATTAATTAATCCAAGAAATTAACTTTCTACAATTGTGATTTAATCTGAAGTCGTTTTAGTGTAAAATTTAATAGATTGTAACATTTTCATTTCAACTAATTCTTTCTCCCATTTGTGTGATCTTTTTCTCATTTTTGTTACAGAAATATTTCATTAAATTAACAGTTTGTTGCATATTTTATCTACCAACTTATGTTTCCTCGTTGAAAATTGTTTTCCCCCCGAGTGATTGTCCAATGAATTTCGGTCTAATGCTTCCAGCTGATGAGAGCTTTAAATGTAATCTCGCTTCGTCCTAGACGAGATGAATGCACAGATTATAACAAAAACCGAAAGTTATTCTGTATTTCGAATTGTCCCTTGATGTAATATTATATGCACAGTGTGATTAAATTAATGAATACTTAACGAAGTTCTTTAAAAGTTTGAAACTAATTAAAAAGTCTGTGCGCAATGTTGAATAATTTACTTGAATATCTGTCTTTGAAGCATACGCGAATCTGTGTTTGATATCGAATCTAAAAATCGAATTTTCATTAGATTTATGATTGAATGATGAAGATCGATTAGGATAGAAGTATTTCCGGGGAAGAGCCGTAGATTGAACATTTAATAGAAAAATCACAACATAAAAATCGCGCTTCAATAGTTTTGGTTGAGAACCTATAAAAATTCGATATTGAATAGAGCAACCAATATCACCTATATCCGAAGTCTGTACAGCTTCCTAGGCCAGGTATACTGTAAAATGTCGAAAACAAAAAAAAAACCGGAGCAAAAGAAAGATGAAAAAATATAGATGAACACTGATAGAGACCGGGATGGAATAACATTCCGTTAAAAGCATTTCCGGATCAACGACGACTTCAGCGTCGCTGGTTTGAAACTGCCAGTCGATATGGTCGCTATTCAATTTCCTAGAATATAAATTTCGTTGCGTCACGTTAAAACGATGGAGGCCGTCCATGATCGACATATGTAAACGCGATAAATTTGCGACACGGCCTTGCGGTTTAACAACACATACGGGGAAGTTTTGTTTTGTTGTTGATACAGTTCGCAATTGTGGAGGTATTGATGATGGAAGCAACATATGGACAAAACGCACTTTTACCAATGACTATCAAAAACTAATTATTATTTGTTATGTGGATTTAAGGTTGTCCCGTTGGTTCTCTAATGCATTTAGTTTAGAATCTATGTCCGATTTGTGCTCGGTTCCAACAACCACTGCAAAAGACAAAACTAAGTATATGGATCCAGCCTCTCTAGCGTTAATGCTATCGCAGTATCAAAAGACATCAAAGTGTTTAGTATTTAGATCGTACATGATGCAAAAGCTATCGGTTATCAGACTGTCGCATTAATCGCCACTAGTTTCAACCTTCTCCCCACCAAAAAAGACGTAGCAACTTCATTAAAAATCGCCTAATCTTTTTCCTCAAGATGTCTACAGGATAACCAAAAAAAATTTCGAAGCTTAACTACATATTATCTCTATCCGTCTTATATTATTATGTTGTGCTATTAATGTGCGTCTAAATTAATGCCCTATTCACCCCTCTACAGTTATTAATACTTTACAAGATTAATAAATTTCTCAGCCAATTTAATATAACGTCCATTGCTTGCAGACTTCGCAATGACAAGAACGGTGGCGCCTGGTGTCCGAGACAAATGGTATCACGGGATGCTAAAGAATATCTTGAGATCAACTTGGAGGAACTCTATGTGATAACCGGCACCCGTACTCAGGGACGATTTGGTAACGGTCAGGGTCAAGAGTATGCTGAAGAATATATGTTGGAATATTGGCGGCCAACACTACCGAAATGGGTGCGTTGGAAAAATCGTGCTGGGAAAGAGGTAAGCCACCTAAATTTTGTTTGTCTTTACTTTATGACAAATAGATAATGTAGATGTTATAATTAGACTTCTGTGGTGCAAATTATGTGTGTTGTAAAGATTATTGTCTCTCTGAACTTATGAAAAGTTTTTTTTTCTTCGAAGAACAAAGTAGTAGGAAGAGTTGGTTTTTTGTAACTATCTTGAAGATGTTCAACCAATCTGAAAATTGTATTATTTGCCAGTTTTCAGAGCATAAACTTGAAAGTTATAATTACTCCATTTTTTTAAGTTTCAAACAATGTATAGTCTCAAAACAAACCATGTCAGTTCCACGAGATTTTATTTAAACATTGAAAAGTTCTATTCGATTAATAGTGAACTTGATTAGACTGTATAATAACCGGAAACGGCAGCCAATAAATCTAGTCAATTTATATCCCGTATAAGTGCAATATCTTACTAAATTACTACAAACATTAAGATTTGTTTGATTTAACATCTAAAATAAAGCTTTTTTGTCGTTGGATATTTATATGGTAAAGACAAGATCAAAGATTCACAGTGCATTCATTTAGGTCGTTTAAAATTCCTTTGATTTAACTAGCAATTATTTGCCATCAACTTGATAAAATATGACTTTAAAGTAACTGCCTGTAACGGACTGCATTCGCTAAAAATACACCACCAGTACCGGACGTTTTACAACTGAAATAGATCTGCTTCCAGTTGGAAAATATTTCAATATTTCAAGAAAAAAATGATTATATTATTTCAATGGTTTCATTCAAATTCAAATTTATTTCAAATGGTTTTTTTTTAAGAATACACATTTGAGACAATCTAGTAGATAGGGTAATATGTTTTTGCAGGTGGACGTCACGATGTCATTGTGCGCGTCTACTACCATTAGCTATAATGAGCACGTCGCGGCGCTTCAACTTCCGGTCGTCACAACTGAAAAGCTAGCTTTCATCCATATCAACAGTCGTTTCCTTTTCGTTACGATTACGCTGCTCATTATCGCTTAACATCCAATATTTTTTACATGTAGGTATAATAGTATCGTAGCACACACAAAATGGAATAAAAATGGGAAATAAAGGGCCTTTATATAGTATAGTTATTTTAATGGAGTATTGTGCTCTTGTATATTATTATCCCTACTTAATCTAATCGATACTTATATTCTCTTTTACAACAACAAATATTTATGTATACGAATAATATATTATAATTTCTTTGTAAATTCAATTTCATGATAAATTTATTAGAAATGCAGGTTAATGTGGTATGCAAATAGATGCACTTGTGTGTATAACAAAATGGTCGATTCAAATTCCGTACTATAATTGCATTACAAGCAGTTGCAGCTGTGTGCATTCAGTGTGTATTGAATGTATGAGCATTTTCTGATTAATTCAAAACAAGGCTCCAGATGGACATCGTTTTTCCCCAATTACTAGCAAGCTATCAAATTAAAAATACAGATGCTACTCAAGTGCATCACAATCATCAATAGCTCGTACTGCAATTACACGAGAATTGTAATGAGGCATTACCGCACGTGTATTACAACCTCTTTTTCGCACAATCGAATTGCCCCTTCTCGTAATTTTGTAAATATTTTTGAAATTGAAATCGTCTTGCGGACGCATACGACAGCTATTGGATTACGTTGCGTAATAACTACACAAACAATATGATCATTGGCAGCTTTGATTTACAGTGAGCAGATGGATTAGTGTGACATTTTGGTCATTTTTATCAGAGGATGGTAAGCAGTTCCAGGAGGAACTTAAAAAAATTGCACCTTATTGATGCATTGACAATAAAGACGACGCTTTATTCAAATTGAATGAGTTTCTTTTTGATTTCTAAGGAAACCAGTAGTACATGCAGATCTAACGTACAGCACGATCGTTCAAAAAATACATCCAATTTTACAATCTGAGAATTTATCACTGAAATTTGAAAACCAACCAAATTACACCTCAAAAGGTCCGATCTGTAAATAGATTTTAATTGGATTCTGTTGTTAAATTTAACGGAAGTTGGTCGAATTTTAATGCTGACCTTAATTTAATGGAAAACCCAACTGTACCTATCTGCTATCAAATTTATTAAAATTTTCTTTCTACAATATAGCTTTTTTTTGTTACAATATCGAGCCTTTTTATTTTCGATCTAGTATACTGTATGCATATTCGATTTGTATGATTGAATATTGTTGAAATACTATTGCAATCATATTGGTATTCAAATAATAAGCTGGTTTCAATTCTGGTAAACGTGTCAGCGTGTTAGAATTCAAACCGTTTTCAGTGTGAGAGAGAAACTTCACGTGCTTCGGATATTAAATGTTTATACAATTTGTCGACATTTTTGTAAATTCAGTAAATATAAAATGCCTCTATATAGAGTCATTTTTTCGTTATAAATGTCTTGTTTGATTGTTTCAGTTACTTCCAGGGAATACAAATACGTTTACAATTGTTGATCAAAAACTAGATCCACCTGTGATAGCAACGAAAATCCGATTTTTACCATACAGCGACCATGTGCGTACAGTTTGTATGCGAGTTGAACTAATTGGATGCAAATGGACAGGTTAGTTAATAAAATTTCAGTTTAAATTCAACAACACAACATTGAAGAATTATGACTCCTGTACATATAGCACTGTGTGTGTATATGTACCTTTATATTATGTATGTTTTAGTTGTAATTGAGCTTTCTATATACGAACTTCCCCAATAATAGTCCGTTGTTCTGTTTGTGCTTGTAATAGCCGCTTTTGCTGAACAAGCATAGAATAATGTAACACTGATGGTTGGTGGCAATGTGGTGGTAGCGGCGGTGGTTGTAGATTTCAATTGTTTCTAAACTTGCCGATACAAACTACATGTCAGCAATTTAGATTGCCGGTTTTGTGAAGAACATGCCACCAACTCATATGTTATACATTGTTAAAATATCGAATAGTTTTGCATGCGTTCATATGTCGATAAAACTTGTCAAATACTACAGTTCAACAATTTCGGGAGATATTCGAATACACGAAACAAAAAAAAAAGCCAGAATCGACAGACCTGTTTCGGACCAAATTTACAAACTTTCACGATCGATAATTTAGGATGAGTTGAAACTTTGGTGGACGTAGCCGCATCAAAAAAAAAGTCGCAAAAAGCGGCAGTGTTAAATAATAGAAACTTTGTTAGTAGCCAACTGTAAAACTTTCCTTGTTTGTTAAATAAAATCGTTATAATTAGAAGATTAATATTAATAGAGAGTAACCGTGGCTAAACAACGATTTTTCTCTGTTTACCGCTGACTTAATACACCAACTCCTAACTATGATTAATTACAGTATTATTTGTGCGAAACGTGAATATTATTAATTGCAGCAATTTTTTTTTGTCATTTATTTCTAAAAAGTCTGTAATAACACAGGTGATATAGTGTAATTATTGTCGGTAATTTTACAGACGGTTTATTGAACTACGAAACACCACAAGGACTACGACGTGGACCAGAACTGGATCTTACCGATCGTATATATGATGGTAAAGAAGAAAATGGTCTACTATCTAATGGTTTAGGACAGTTAGTGGATGGTCAAAAAGGGCAGGACAATTTTCGATTGGATCTATCCGGGCATGGAAAAGGTGAGTTTCTATATATATCGTTACACGAAATTTACATTTATATTGGGCCAGCCACTGCTGCTGTTGTTTTTGTTGTGTTTGTTGTTTACGAACACAGGTAGTTGGTGCAATGTGTTGTTCACGACCGATTCGTTTAACTTTATGTCTTGATTCAAACAAAATCTGACATCTGGTGCATGATGACACATCGAATCACTATAAGAACGAATAAAAAACAAAAACACAAAATCGTCTTGCTGATTGTTACGACTACTGTACTTTTTTAGTGAATTCTATATTTTATATTCTTGTATTTTTTGATACCTGAAGGATTGAAAACAAATCTTCTATAGACTTGTAATTGTAAGGACTGTCGTTGGAACAGGTGACGACCAGAGTTGTTCAACAGGCGGACCTCCCCCAATATTAATCCCACGAAACAGCCGAACCCGTAATAAATCTAGTCGCGAACTGCTGATTCACCCGCCATTAATCATGCCCAAAGCTGCTGTACAGAAGTGGTTTCTTTTTAAAGAAAACTGATGGTGGTGAACTACTGCAGTCAGTATGTTGTAGTAAACTTTTTATTGTTCAATACAACCGAACATTGATTTTTACTGTTATTACTGAATATTTGTTGAAATCTGAACTTACATACTTTTATTATTAAATTATTCCAAAACATTAATCAATTTGTTTTGCTATATGTTGTCATATATTTGAGGTAGATTTAATAAATTTGGTTTCCACTCGAGTATAAAAATATACTGAACGGTCATTCCTCTACTTGACAATGTCGAGATACGTTCAACAATAGCTATAGTTCACCACAAGTTTCCTGCTTTTCAAGCAGGAAAATTAAATTCATTCATCTCAAATGTTAGATACGTCACGTCGACAGATTGAATGTAGAATTCAATGTTTTTTAATAAAAATCCTCCTGTCGACTTTACAACATTTACTTAAAATATCCACGAAATTCAACATTTTATTTTTGTTTAAAATCATGCTCTGATGAAATTCACTGATATGTAAACATGTCAAGTTCCAACAATATCATTATTCAAACAAAATTCTAAACGATGATTGTACAGGATATGAGTGGGTTGGTTGGCGTAACGATACACCAGCCTGGGCAGGACACCCTCTAGAAATGCTCTTTGAATTCGATAAAGTACGCAACTTCTCAGCCGCCCACTTGCATACCAACAACCTCTTCACCAAAGATGTACAGGTAAAACAGAAATTAATTTAGATTCAACCATTTTTTTATACAATTTCATCTGGGGAAATTTTCAAGGTATTCTCGCATGCACGAGTCTTCTTCAGTACCAATGGGAATTTTTTCAATGGTGAACCTGTTCATTTTTCATATATGCCAGATTTAGTACTGGAACATGCTAGAAACGTTACAATTAAATTACATCAACGTATTGGTCGTTTTGTTAAGCTTCAACTATATTTCGCTTCCAGATGGATTCTGCTCAGTGAAGTATCTTTTGATTCTGGTAAAGTATCTTTTGATCTTTCATCTTAAACGTAAACAAAATCAACAAATAGTTAAAAAATAAAATACTTCTCTATGATTGGATTGGTTTAATAGAATTGTAAAAAGTTAACTGAATTACTTGACGCATGTAGCGTCGACGCGGCGACGTCTTATTTCTTTTAATAAAGACTAAAATAAAAATTTAATACTTCCGACGTTTCCCAACTGAAATTCCTACTTTCTCAATGTTATTTTCAGCGGTGATAACAGGCAATTTCACAGAAATGTCAGAAGACGTACCAATTCCGGAATCTGGTAAAGAATATCCGTTACAAAGGGATGAAGTTAAAAGTATTTCTTCAACTAAAGTGATCCGAAATATAACAGGAATAACAACGAACAGTCAAACTAATGATGAATCGAAACAATATATTGGTTTCGTTATTGGTATTCTAACAGTTGTTATATTAATTCTTGTTGCGGCTATTGTGTTTATCGTATTTAAAAATCAACGACTTAAGCCAAATGTGGCGGGAGTCAGTGTAGTACCAAGAACAGAAAAAAGGATTAAATGTGACAAGGTAAGCCGCAATGTTTTATTCGCACGTTTTTTCCTCTTTTTATATGTTAAATTTGCTAAAGTTTTTATGGATGATAATGTATAGCAATTTTTTTTTGCTACTTTAGTTTCCGGTGAAAGAATCTTTTTTGATATTACTGTAAATTCTGTGATAAACACAAGAAAGATATGAGGATTTTTACGATGAAATGGTAGAATACCCTTCACATGAAATCGTAGCTAATCATATTTTTTTATGAGAGCAACAGTGTTTCTTCAAATCTCTGAATTTTATAGTGCAGTGATTGATGTCTTATTATTATTTTTGAACAGATGGCAATGGAGGATTGTGATAAATCGGCACTTTACGTAGAAAAATGCAGAACGAACTCCTACAAACATCAAATAGCACACCCCAATAGTCCAGATTACACAGGTAAGTCTTCTTGTTGTATAAACGGTGGTAAATTATTATTATTTTGTTCTATTGAACAGAGGTCCCAGATTTGGTTTGTCAAGAATACAATCTACCACTCTCTAGTCAAGTATTTTGCCAACAGCCACGGGCACCACCTCCACTGTTGAACTTTTTACCAAAACCGCCGCCAGTCCCACCACCACCAGAGAATTACTATAATAGCCGTGACATGTGCACAACACCGCTACCTTTACCATCATCTGCAGACGTAACAGCATTATCACCATCCTCATTGGGATTGACTCGTACAAAAGTAAACCACCATTTCATGTTACCCTTGAGCCCGGAACCGGACGAATGTTACGACGATGAAGACGATATAGATGATGTGGTCATTGAGAGTTTCCCGCGCGAACGATTACGTATAATTGAGAAACTTGGCAATAGTATATATGGTGATGTTCATTTATGTGAAACTGTGATTTCATCAAAAGAAACGAATTTTAATATAATAAGTAGTGATTGTAATTTCGTGGTTGTTCATACATTAAGATTAATCAATTATAAAGAAGAATTTATAAAAGAAGTGAAAAATCTAGGACGATTACATGACCCTAATGTTGTTCGATTGTTAGGGGCAAGTTTAAATGAAGAACCGATCTGTGCGGTGAAAGAGTACGCACCGATGGGAGATTTGTGCCAATTTTTGCAGGATCACGTCGCCGAATCTGCTACGCCATGTGCTCCTACTGCCAAAACCTTAAGGTAATGTCAACTAGATGGAATATTTGCTGAACAAAAAAAAAACGATTACGAAGAATTCATCTACATTTCATTTAATATATTGATTTTATTGACGGTTGTTGGTCGTATGTCCGATTTTGATCCTTCTGTCGTAGTAGTGAAAAATCCTAAAAAATCCCACCATGAAAACCCGGATTTTATTTAGTAATATTTTCTTAGAGAGAAGGAAATCTAAGCAGAAAAGTGAAGCCAGGATGCGCTTTGTCCTAGAATTCCCACTAATACAACTTGGGAGACATTAGGAAAGCGGGTGTCACATCTTTTTACGATTTTACTGAAGATGTATCGTGTAAAGCTAACCATAAAATTGAACAAATGGCAAACTGAAGGATTTGAATTTCAGACAAGAATAGAATATATAAAGGTCGATTAACTTAACTATTATTATCATATCATTGTTTGTAATAAGATACCGGTAACTTAGTTTTTTCTTATAAAGACAATAAAGATGATCGTAAATCTTCTATCATACACATTAGCAATAAAAAATGTCTACATTTTTAGTAGTTTTATAGCGACAGACAGTCGATCGATAGTTGTATACACACGTTTTGTGTACAAGTGGTTGTTTCCTTCGAAAATTCCCGATTTACTCTAAGTCTCTTTGGATTTTCTCGTAACGCATTATTTAGAAATAGTTCAGTGTGAAGCACGCCCGAGTGCTTGTACAAACAACTTTGATTCCGCATAAAACCCTTCTTGTCTATTACTGACAAATATTTCATTTTATCTTCATTATTTCCATACGAAATGATTTTCCTCTCTCTACGAAAATGAAAAATCTCCAAATTTAGTTGAAAAACCGGTAAGATAGGAAAAATTATGCACAGTTAAAATTGAAAGTGGCCAATATATCAGACCGTCAAAATTTCTCTTTAATATCTGCTTTTTCAGTTATGGCTGTCTTATATATATGGCAACCCAAATAGCATCTGGCATGAAGTACTTGGAATCGCTCCGGTACGTTCACAAGGATCTAGCAGCGAGGTAAGTTCATCCTACAGGATTTATTACATAAATTCTAACTAACAAGGAAAAAAGAGAGAAAAATAATAATAAAAAAAGAACTTATTCAAATTGTCAAGTTATATTTCGCATCACGTTCAAACAAGGCAGTTTTCATTAGTCCTTGGTGAGACTGGCACTTGTTCTCGCTTTCGCTTTATTCGTAATTAAAATTCGGCTGAAAAGTGGCCAAAAGATCTCTGCTGTTGTCGGGGGGAGGTTGTTCATTTCCAACAACAAAACGTCGTCATGTCAAGCTGGCGCACTGTTTATGCACATAAATATGTACTACAAATTGAAATCTTAATAGTGTCGAGATTGCTCTCTAATAACGAAATTTATTATAATTTTATGATAGCAAAACTTGAAGAAGGTAGTTGTAGAAGACTGAAAAGCAACAAGGGGCATATTTTATGAATGTGCGAGACAGGGGGGAAGTTTTTCTCTCCCCACTCGCTTATTTAATTCGATCATTATAATATTAACTTTGCGACCGTCTCCCCCAAGTTTCAGGAAGTTTATCAATATTCGTATATCACATTATGACGACACTTTGCCGTTGTTGGGACGTGACTGTAAGGCAATAGCCTCTACAAGAATTCACGGCTTCGTTTAACACCGAATCATCAAACAGAAAGTTTTTTATTGCATGGAGATTCGCACGACGGTGAAGTCGAATTTTCTTACACCAATAATACAATTTGGGGGGTTTTTATTAACTTTCTAGCAAAAAATAAGTATTTAGATTATTATTCATACCAGACAAAAAATCAAATTTCAATTGGAGGCTCCCGGCGCATCCACCAATTTTCGCGCGCGCGTAGCTTATTATCAACAGACTTTAGGTTTCCTGATTGACAAATTCTAAATGATTAGAACACAGTTCCTATTATATAGTGAAGTTTATGACTAAATCTTCATGTGCGTAAATAATCCATCTTTTCCAGAAACTGTCTAGTTGGCCATCGGTACGAAATCAAAATCTCCGATCTTGGCTCATATCGACAAATCTACAGTTCCGATTATTGTCAACTAGCTGAATCTCGATTGCTACCAATCCGTTGGATGGCATGGGAGAGTATACTTTTGGTAAGTTTTCTAAAAAAGCACTGAATACGCACCTTTGAACACCCGAATATTGAATAACCGTCAATCGATCTCTGTTGACTTTGTAGTAAAATTTTTGATAATATTTTATATCATATCCAGGGCAAATTCTCGAGTAAGAGTGACGTATGGTCGTTCGCTGTCTTACTGTGGGAAATAATGACGTTCGCTCGGGAACAGCCGTTTGAAGAGTTTAGTGACGATAAAGTTATAGAAAACGTCACTCATTTCTATCAAGATGACGGCAAACACGTATGTTTTCGAAAAGCGAATCTAAAACTTTTCGTTTTTTGTTTGTTCCGTAAAAAGAGAAAAAAGAACTGATACGACGTAACATTTTGAATTGTTTGCAGGTTTTGCTGAATACACCAATCAATTGTCCCAAGGAGATATTTGATCTGATGTGTGAATGTTGGCAAAGGAATGAATCGGATAGGCCCAGTTTCCGGGAGATTCATTTATTTTTGCAACGGAAAAATCTTGGTTACAATCCAGATCTGCACTGACATTTGCTGATGTTGTATTTAATCGACAATAAGTTGAAAATTTTGCGTGATATTTTCCACAATTAACTTTGTAGAATAAAAGAAATCAAGGAAATGTGCGATATATTTAATTCTAAAGTATTATTATTATTATTGTAATATAAAAAAATTGTTATGTAAATTAATGCTTCAATGCATTCGTGTTATCAAGAAAAAAAATTGCTACCTTCGTTTGTAGTACGCTTATTACCTACGTTTGTGCCTTCTGTCGTCTCCCTTTCCTGTAAAATGCTCATCTCCGACATTCTTTTAAGAATAAAGCAACGAAACATTCATACAATCTATGCTTAGGCAACCTCCATATGTTTCAAATTAATAAATGAATTCTTGTTAATAAAAATGTTGAAATCATAAAGATTATTGCTTCCCTTTTTGTACAAATTCCTGTTGTTTCGTGTAAGTTCCAATCTATATAGAAATTCTCTATTACTTTTTATAAGATAAAAATTGGAGCTAAAAACGAATGATAATGTGTAGATTGTAGGGATATATTTAAATATAATAAATTCATATCTAACTATATTATAAACTGCCTGTCTTAACGACTGAATTATTAGTGCAAACGATTTCATGTTCATATCGGTTTTTTTTGTAGAACTAAATGTAAATACTTGTAATGATTGTAATTAAGTAGTGCTTTTATTGTTTTTGTACTACATATTGTACGTATTGTTTGTTGACACTGGTAAAACTGGACCAATAAAATAATTCCAAGCGAAAGAAATTTTACTCGCAATATAATATTTTATGATTGACTACATCATTGCAATCCTCCTGTTTATCAACGATGTACCTGTATTTCATTCCCTTGACTATCATTCAATTAAAAATTAAATACTCCACTTACAAATAAATCTAGTAAATATTCATGATTTTCTTTTCATGTTTTTTAATAATTTGACATTTTTGTTTGCAAAGAGCCTTTGAAATCGAAATGTTGATGGCAAGACGCATCAGTGTTATCGTTATGATGGATTCTGGCGGCATATTTGCCCCTAACGATATGCTAAAAGGAAATTAAAGATGTTGCGATAAGTTTAACATCGTCGCCAAAGTCTGCAACCGAAGATAGCATCCATAAGATTAATATTCCACGTTTTTTTTCTTTCTAGCTATTTATATATATATATATGTGTACGATATTTTCTTTCTTTTTTTCTCCCCGATCATACAACCGACGCCGACGCCTGCAAATAACAAACCCCAATCGACGAGATTCACCTTAACATTATCGTTGTACCAATAAATCAGAAGAAACAATTAAAAAAATGACTTGTTTTATTATAAATTTATGATGTGTCGATCGCCTAACATGTCTGCTTTGTCAAAATTTGCGGTTGGATGTAGAAAACTTGTCACCGGAAAAATATGAAAAAACGTGGCCGATTCTAAATAATTCATGACGGTCACACTTGGTGAAATACATCAACGACTAAGATTCGTACAAATTCAAAATCCGTGTTTATTTGAAGGTAAAGAGCCCCAATAAAACTCTAGAAAGACCTCTCTTCAACAGTGGAACGTGAAAACGTCTACCATCCATATATAGGTACAGGAGAAAAAAAATAGTGTTAAAGAACGAGGAGAACAACGTCCAAAATGTGTTTGATATACTTATACATGCTAGTCACGAACTATGACAAATATGGAAAGCCAAGGGGATTGGAAAGGAAGACGAACGAAACGAAAAAAATCGAAATGAGAAAAGCCTAGAAAAAAAAAGAAGAAAACGAACGACATTGGACCCAAGAAAAAAAATTGAAACTTTGACGTTGGCCTAATGTCGCTTTCGTCGAAGACCGATGAATGATTCCTCGCATCACTGGATGTCTGACAATGAGAACTGAACCGGAGGGGTTCGCTATTGGAATCCACTCACTGGCCGAGATGCACGAGGATGAAATCGTAATAGGTTGCGATTGAAAATTTATATGGATTTTCTATTGGAATCTCAAAGGAACTAATACACTAATTACCTTACCAATTACGTAACGATAAATACAACAGAGTGCATTTTGAAAACAATCTGTTATTTCAATTTTTATTCTTTTCCTCCTCCGTACAATTTTAGATTTTCTTGCTTTGTTAGGTTTCGTTGGTTGATTCCAATTAGTTAAGATAATCAATTTAGTCTGTACAAAATTGCCGGTATAATCTACGTTTATAAATGAACGGGGTATACCGCAAACTGGAAAGCACCAAAGAGAATGGGGGGGCGCCCGCGCCCGCCCGCCGTCGTTTTCGGTTGGCACATTCGTCTTCATTACGAGCCCCATTTACCTTGAAATAATAACAGCCAGCACAAAGCTTCTTAATATTTAAACACTGTGGCTAAAACATGAATATAATAAAGTCGGTTCTGTGGCAGAATGACGTAACTGACGGCACGAAACAATGGTACCTGCCGCACCCCTACCCATCATAATAGCAAACATTTCCATATAGAAGTTTTTTTTTTTGTCGATTTCAATTATGTAAATATAGGGAATAGTCGAGTAAATAGACGATTTCATCATAAACTCTAATCATTTAACTCTTTCTCTATTGTCAGTCAATATAATAAAGCGCCGTAATTATAGAGAAAGCATTCCAAAATACTGTCATAGTTTAATTATGATTATTTCCAGTTGGGCACAATTAACTCTGTCACAGTAAATGGATATTCGAACCTGATTAAACTGAAAATTATGCATTATCCAATACAATATTATCATTATCTACTTGAACAATAATTTAATAATTACATTGCAATGTACTTGTGTTGTTGTGTTGAGAGGATTTTATCGAGAAAAAAAAACACTATCCGAAATTCCAACCGTGATTCGATCGGGTTATTGTAACGAAATTACTGGTGGACTTTGAGTAGATGAACAAAAAAAAAATAGAAGAAATTCAGGGTGAGAATTCAACGTGGACCAAGCTTGTGTAACTCTTTAATTGCCACCGAGAGAGGAAATAAATCAATTACGTGCAAGGACTGATAACCCAATTACGGAAATAGTGGTTTCACAGTGAGACAGAGAGAGTGTGGACGAGATGGTTGGTGGTGGTGGTGGTGAGTTTTCTCTACTACTCTTTACCGTTACCACTGCTACTGCAGAGACTACCACCACCACTGCCACTATCGTTTAAGACAAATGTACGGAATCAGTTAAGGGATGCCACGTTTTTGGCTGTAGAAAGAGAAAACTCATTAAAGAAAATTTCACGATATTTTAAAGCTCTGCTTTGGTCGTGGAACGTGAGTTATTAATTTCAATTTAGTTCGAATTTGTTTGAGAGTGGTAGTCGTATGGTGTAGTAAGACGAACTGAGAGAGAACAATGAAGAATTTAGTAAAAGATAGAATAAATGGGAATCGTTCTCCGTATATACTTTCTGTGCTTTTGAGGAGGAATTAATCAATTAGAATTGTCGAGTGGTGAACGAACAAAAATCGTGAAGGACTGCCTGGATTATATGGGATCGGGGGATAGGGGACGGTACAGATTAGCATGCAGCTACCATTAGCCTTCAAGGTATTTGCATAAGAGGAAATGTCCCACGACAAGTGAGTAATGCTGGAAACCCGATGGACTGTTTCCTAGAACGGATGCAAAGCAATTTCTTGACTTGTGTCCTGTGAAACACTGATAAGAACTGATTTTTGATATCGTTAGTGAACAGTACAACAGGAATCACCATTTTGTAATATTTATAGAAGTGGTATCAATAAATAATGCATACATTTTGAGTATAGAAGATTCAGTATGCGATATTATTTTTCCATTATGTAGTTATTTATAGTAGGAGTGGAAGGAAGGGGAAGATGACATTGGAAGTCCTGTCACGTGCGTACAGGCTAATGTCTGCACCAACCTTAGGGATAAGATAACTCACAATATATTATCATCCACCGTTCACCCTGTTTATATAATATGTGAACGTGTCATCAGTACCTAACGAATATTAGCCATCCGACTATAATCAAAAGCTATAATGGCTTTAAACACGACATGTCGTTTTACTCATTTGAATATTTGCCCACTAATGCATCTTGCCAAGAGATTGCAGCATAGAATAATAGAATATATACCTATTCAGTATTAGACAAACTGTACGAAATAATAATACATTAATCTATTCAATATGGCCATTTCCAACAAACTTATACAGTCCAAGACAACTACATAAAAGGTATCATGGGGATAATAATTCCATCAAAGTTTCAACACTCTACTAACCCACCGATAACTTGTCCATAATAACTCGAGGGTTTTCAATTATTGACAATCTTAGGTCTTGAGCAATTATGTAAGAGTTCAGGTAGCCGGGCTTATGACCCTAAATTACTATTTTGAAATCTAACTATAAATTAATCCTATAAATTTTACAGAAACAAAATGTACATTGTAAATATACGAGTAGGTATAATGTAAAAGTTTTTCGTGTAAATCAAATTTGAGAAAACGATAGATTTAGTTGTATATATTATAATTGATGAATACTATACATTTGTCATTTAATATTAATGTCAAAATAGTACCCCAAGACCTAGACAAACAGTAAATCATTATTCTAAAACCACCCTCATATTTGTTGTACAGAATCGAGGAGAGGAATATAATAAATCATTGGTTTATATAAATTAATAACTATTAAGTTTCCCGAAATATCCGTTTCTAATCACAACAACAATAACAACGATAATAGGAGTAACAAGGAACAGGGCCGGATTAGACAGCCGAATATAGGGAGATTTCCCGCTACGACAATGAGTTTTTGGGGGCCAACTAGTGTTTGAGGGAGTCCATTATATATAACGTACTTTCAAAGGATCGTAAAAAATGTTCGTTATATAGAGGTTTTGCAATAGAGATTCATGTGCTTATAATAGACAATTATCCGCAGTGAAGACGAAATAAAGTTTTCTTGCTTCTTTTCTTATAAATTCCACCGGGGCGAAAATAAGCCAGTGCGGCACTGAAACTGATGAAGCTCAAGTTTCAGGGGCACCAGTTAAAAAGGGCTACCGGAAGCTTAAACTTGATAATAAGATCTTTTCTTGGTGTCCATTACTGAGGGGCCTCATAGATTTCAGGGTCCCAACAACCTGGATCCGCCATTGAAGATTCTCGATTACTACTGTTACCAGTTAAGAAGTTTCACTTACCTGGGGCGATGGTATGGGTCGATGAACTCTCCTGGATTTCCAGTAATTGCCAATCTAACACTACCATTGATAATAAATTATCCACAATTAGTTAACACTGTAAAGTACATCCACCATACATCAAAAACATCACCAATATTACACTAAATGAATTTACGCAGTACAATAAGACAAACTTATCGAATATTATCATTATTATTATTTCTTTAATTTGACAGGTGGGTAGTGCCAACTGATTATTGTCTTAGTTGGTTCTAGATATCAGATTGTGTCTAAAATGTGATCACAAATTTTCATCATCATCATTTTTTGTCGATTTTAGCCTACGTTTCGCGGGCTATCGCTCCGCTTCTTCAAGGCATATAGATTAAATAATAATAGTCGAACATTAGAACAATATGAATATGACAAAAGTATATTTACCATCATAAACGAGTCTGATCATAATCGTTGAGTAAAAAATTTTGTGAAATGTTCGACCATATGACAGAACTACACACATACTTAAATATGACAAGTTAATAAACACAATACACACTACATTGTGTTGAAAACCAACAATTGATAACAAACAAGATGATATAATACATGGTCCAAACTGCCTGTTAAAATTTCTTCCAATTTACAACCCTTATGGACGTTAAAATATTTCAATATAGATAGTATGTGTAGATTCATCATTCATGTCAAAACGTCAGTATGAATATTTTGAAATTTTTGTCTCGCGTAATTCCTTTCTAAATTAAAGGACAAAGGGAACCAGTCCGGCCCTGACAATGAAAGTATAATAGTGTACAATATACCTATAAATCCTCATATTCATCACTGAAAATTCATATATTGTTGGAAATTTGAAATGAAAACCCACACAAACCGTAGGAAACATCATGGAAATCAATCATATTGCCAAGTCTTCTGAAAAGTCAAACGGTTTATAAATGACATCGTTCCCTATTCGTCCAGATACATTTATAAATTCAGCTTTTCCATTTATCTTCCACTATTCAACAATTAAAGTATAAAATTGCTGTCATGTACGTATTTCTCTTTATTTTTTCTTATAATAACATTTTTGCAAAACTAGGGGTTTGTTGAAAAAGTATTGGAAAATTTCCTATTCAATTCTAGGTGTTTCTAGGTAGCTATATGCATATTGGGGTTCCCAACTCTCCCCCATATGGCCTTTAATGTTTCTATACTGTTTCGGGAGACGAAAAAGACGTTTTCAACATATGACGGACAAATAAAAATTTAAATGAAATTGTTATTTCGTAGGACCATTTGGAATTTATTTAATAAAAATAATAGAATTGTAACTAGTTTGAATTAGTGTATTAAATAGAAAAGACTTCAATTCATCACTTAGTTTTTGAATTAAAACACTTTTTGTTAACACAGTCATTAGTGGAAGAGCTTTTAAAGTCTAAATGATGGGTAAGTTGCAATGTTTTCTCTTGAGATAAATGAATCAACTAGTAGAAGTTTTAATAAACTAGAACTTTTTATATGATTATATCATTGTATATCTATGATATTTATCTGAAACGTACGCACAAGACTCAAGATTATACTGTAAATTGATAAACAGTTACCTGTGGAATGGAATAAGTTTAATAAAAAGATCGACATTGACAAACAACAATTTATTGTTTCTTGTAAAATTCCATCAAGAAAAACTAATATTTTCCTACCAACAAATTTTTAAACCTATACTTTATGGAAATTTAAACAAGCGAACTGTATTATTTAAATTGCTTTATCTATTTTTAAAAATAATATTAAAAAAAGATACGCTTTTGTTTCGTTTTTTTTTTATATTCTTTTACGAAATAAATGATGCATATCTAGAAATTATCTGAGCTTTTACTAATGACTTATTCGATTATCCTTCATTCGTATCCATTTTAAAGATTCATAATACCGATATCGTTGATCTATCATCAATAAAAGAGCTTCAGACCGGATTCTATATTAAAGGTTAATGGAATAATTATCCAACAGTTCTCAGTTTTCCTTTTCTCAAAACATTTGTGAAAATATTGAGTAAAATTAATCAAAAAAAAAAGATAATCACTAAATTATGAACAACTCAATCGTTGTCGAGAAAAATTGCAATTCTTCTGCACTGGTCGTTCAGACGTTTCTGTCAGTTTATCAAATATATTTACAGAATATGTGCATGTAAAATATCGAAATATCACAAAACAAAAAAATGGATATCTATTGAAAAAGATGAGTGTGAATGTTGTGTTGTTAGTCGTCGCTCCGGGATCCACTTTTCCAATATTACAAACCATTGCAATTCACATCTCATCTACAGTATCATGAATTCTTCATAGCATCAAATAGGAACCTCCTACCTCCTCCTCGATCGTATCACTTTATTTTGAATTGTACGATTCAATACAATTGCCAACATATCTATTCAACTATTCAACTTGAAACATTCCTTCTTTTACTGTTATTGAATCATCTAGGAATAAGGCATCTAACGAATACAGTCGTTTCTTAAAATTTGATTTCATCAAACTACTGAAAATTTTCCAAAATTACAAACAAGAGTATTAAAATCTGACCATACAACAGTTAAAGGATATTTATAAAGCGAGGGGGAAAACATAATAAGACGAAATAAAAAAAATTGTTCAAGTCAAATTAGATCTTCCATCCATACTGGAAGCATTCGAAACGGTACAATTTAATAAAATCTCGTTAAAATTTCTGTTAACGTTGATTAATCGTCGTAAGTATACGAAAATAAAATCGAGTTTTATTAGAACTTTGTTGAGTTGAAGATTTCTCCTCTTGACTCTATCTGTTTCTGTTCTAACCGCATACAGTTCATATCATTACGTTTTTTTTTTTTAACAAAATCAAACAATACAATCTGTCATCCAACCAATTATTAGATGAGTTATCTGTACAAAGAGAAATGTCTTTTCGGTTGTATTCTATTTCTTTCAACCACCACTCTTAGATTTTCTCATTAACTTAAACAAATGAGAGAATATTTCAAGCGTTATGAATAACAATTATGAAGAATTTAATTTAACGCCACGACTCATCTTGGAGTGTTTTGTTATCAAAAACCAAAAGAGAGAAGAACTCTTTGATCCTATACAGGGCAAAACTTGAATATAATAGTCGACTACTATCTGTGGGGCGTATCTAGTTGCATGCAGTTGGGGTAATTACAAAACAATATGATTCTAGTCATAATTAATTTTATTTCTGGTTGAGAATTGCCTCGTTTGCTTTTATATTCAAAAAGTTTTTCGATTTTCTAAGTTTAAAGGAAGTACTTTGGCGGTTATTTTTAGAGTCGGTCAGAACTCATTTTGAATATCTATCTCGAACTGCATGAAAACTAACTAACTAGTGACTTATTTTAATAATTATTATCAACTAAAATTAGTCCTCGACTGTTGCCGAACTGAAGTCGAATATGTAAAGAGCAAGAATGTAAATGATTCAGATATTATACTTTGATAACGTACTTAAAACTTGTACATGAAGTAATGATTTACTTGCAAACTTAAATTTATTGAAAGAGCTGTGGTGATGGCGTTTAATCGGCCACGACTGGATAACTTTTGTAAAGTATCGTTGCTGACTAGTCTTATATATACGATACTTAAAAATTTGCATAAGCATCTCCCCCTATATTTTACTTGAAACACAATAAAGTAAGAGTTTATATCAGAACGAAACACACACACCAATACCAATACCCAATACCAACGGAGGGCTTTATCAGCGCATTTCCAATTAGCGAAAGAGTGGTTGGTGTCCCAATAGATCCAATCACACGTTAAACAATACCTAACCGGTAATTGGAAGTGCGAAATTCTATTGATCTGATGGGAATCGACCATTCTACATTTTATAGAGAGACGGCACCTGCCCCATTTAATTTGTGCTTGCCTGGCTGTTGCATTAATTTTGCAATGGAACCCCGTCGGCCCAAAAATACAACTCTGTTACCTACCATCTGGAAAATTCATTCAAACAAAAAAAAAATGGTGGAACGTTATCAATTAATTGAGCCAAAATCCAATGCCAACAATGGCAATTAGTTGAAAGAAAATTCGATAAAACGATTTACTTTGAGTGTTAAAGTTTTGAAAACGAGCCGCGAAGTAGCGAGTTTTCCAAAGGACAAGTACTAAACCGGCCTTGCGAAACGAGTTTGTACGTTTTTTTTTTATATAATATCTATATTCAGGGATTTTCGGTTGGTCATACTAATGTTGCCAGATATTGACAGCTAAAAATGTGCGTTTTATAAGTCTGCGAACAGACATTTTAATGAAAAAATGCTTATAACTTCTTCATGTATCTAAATTTGTTCAAAAACGAGGATGGGTGCAAGTCATTTTTCTGTACGAACAGGTCGTGTAGTAATAAAACGCGCCATTGGGATTATATTGTTCAGTGTCACCAATATTAAAAAATAAAATTTTCTGTATCAAAACAGAGGCTGTTTCGATACAGATTTCTGTTGCATAATGACTTCATTATAAACGTAAAATAGAAAAAAGTATTGCTCGAATACATTTGTTGGCAGTATGCCGGAAACGACATAAATTTGATGCTACTATACGTCTGAAACTCTGTATTCAACAAACGTTACATCGTAGATAATCCTATATATAGGGTAGAACAGAGTTAAAGTTATCTTGATATCAAGACATACAAAAAGCAATTACCAACTCAACTGGCCATAGACAATGTCAAAACGCAAATCCTGCTGACCGATATGTTGATCCTGAAACCTGCTAAAGGATTATATGAAAGTACGCGCCAGGACTAAAGCTACGACTAAGTGACAAACAGGACGTTTATCAATATTTGCCATCAGAGATTCCTACAATCCAGGGAATTAGAAGTTTCCATGATGGGTCAACGGGAAGACTTACTAATGCTGGACTTCCGGACGGAGGACTTAGAAAGTCAAAAACGGATCGATATAAATATTGTTCAGACATAAAGGATTTAAATACAGTATTTATTTATTTAATTTATTCTACTGATAATACAAACAGGTAATGCTTATCAAAGCACTTATTTGTAGTGAAAATGTAGTTTTATGTTTTCATTTAATCAGTCCTGGTTGCAAGGTTGCTATCTAAATGAAAAATACAAAAACAGGCACAGAATATCTTTATTGTAGTAGAGTTGCAAAATGCAAAAATGTAGAAAATGCGCCAGAATCATGCAATACTGTACATGGAACGTTCTGATAAAACAATTCTATTGAATTTTATCAAGAATTTTGGTTTTGGTTATGATTAACGGACCCAACTGCGTGCTCATTAGTTAATGTAAGTGTCTTGAACGACAATGGCGATGAGTATTGCGATGTTTGCGTGTAAAGAAGTCATAAACGCACCTGGCAATGATCGGTGGTGATTATCTATCGACCTATAGAGATAGCGACATTATTATCAGCGTTGATTAGAGTCATTTCCAACAAGAAAATGTTCGATACCTTTTTTTTTAAGACGATCGTCACCATTCGGTTGACTGCTCATTCTTCGTCATCAGAATTTTTCCTTCATGAAATAATCATGTCCTGTGATATATCGACCGTTGAACTTACTAACGTTTTCTGTCTCTCCCCTTCTTTCTCTTTATGCCGATGTTTCCTATATACCGGTTGAAATTGAATTAGCTTGACCGGTTCGGCGCGTGTGATGGCCGTCCGGTAGTCCTGAATCGATTCAGAAACGTTATTAGCAGGTCGACTAAGAGACGACCGGACCACATAAGGCGGCAATTTAATGATCCGGGAAATCGCGACCGACGCAACTCCACACAAAAGAATATTATTACATACTACTGAGTTTGGCCGGTAACAGTAATGGTATAGTGGTAGTAATAGTGAACTGCCGGCATACTATCACCAAGTCCTGAGAATTATGATAGTAAAGACCATAACGCACCCTAAAATCGTATATTATGGCCGGATACATTCCAGGGAACAATCTGCAATTAAACTAGGATGTAGGAAATACTTTGTATTTGCACAGCATGAATGTCTGGAATGTGATTCACTGAGGTTAGCCGATGATGTTTCCAACACACACACAGCACCAAACGCCAGCATCGTCGACGATTGTTTGCAGGTAAACGGTCTACGGCTGCCTAATTAGAGAACAATAGAATTCGTTAATTATCACTGTTGACCATACGGTAGCTTGCAACAGACGCCCTTTAAGCGGAAATTAGCCTTTATATATAGCTGCACGTGTGAGATAAATCGAGTTGTCTAACTGAGAATCTCAATTAATTTTCAAGTAAACTATTGCAAAAACTCAAGCACAATATCCCAAAACAAACAGAAATAAAATTTAATTTGTATTAATCGACTTCAAGATAAAATACCCCCTACTGTTAATAGAACAAAAGAAAAATAGCAGCTGTGATGTGAAAATGTGGAAAAGGGGGAGACTTACCGGCGAAATGATTAATTGAAATGAATTAATTAGAATACAATGAACGTTCACAGGGACCTAATGAGCAAGTCATGGATAACCGTGCACTGTACTAACGTACTATTCAAACAATCAATAGCGTTAAAGATATCATGCAAACTCTAGTTTTATATGTAATATAAGGGTATTATAATATAATATCAACATATACGCCAATGTACAGATTGTAGGAATTAAATTTAATTTCACCACACAAAATTATACGCAATAGTAGTGACGGTGGTGAGGGAATAATTTGTTGAAGGTGGTGATGGTGGTGGTGGTGGTGTTAGTTGGTTTATAAAGCGTACAAATTCCTATTCGAAATGTAACATACATCTTCATCGACCTAAATCCTGTTTGCTTTAGTACCGGAAGAGAATTAACACAGTATGGAAAGGATTAGTTTTCGGTATATACATGAAACATATGCAATCCTTCTAGTTTCATCATCAGATTTGCAACATATCAATTTTATCTAATAACAACGTTGGCACTAAATACACTTGGAGAATTAATATAGAAAGGTCTCAACCAAAACTAAGCAAACTTTAGATGGAAACCCGACGTGGAATTTCGAACGTGATATACGATATACATGTGAGAATTATATGATCATCAAAACGATAACACAATCACACTAAACTAAACTAAAGTATCAACTTGGACATTTGAGCCAAAAAAAAAGTGTGGGCGAAAACAAAAAAGTTCCTCTATCTACCATTCTGATGTAGAAATCCCAAGTTCTACATTTTATATTCCATACCTATATATGGTGTCTTTTAAAAAACCCTAAAATATTAAAGAGTCTTAGATGCGTTTACAAGCCACCCACCATTACTGAACGTTACCGATAATCATACATAACCGCAGTCGGTGTAAGCTCCATTGTCTGACATTTATGTTGTTTCCTACGTTCCTGCGAACTACATACGGCAAAACTGGTGGTGAGAAAACAAAGCACGAATACAATATGCGATAGACTCTCGCCCTTGCACTATTCGCAGTTTACGACTTCACTATATACCGGGAATATCAATAAATAAAATTCTTTAGATACATCTAGGAACTTCCACTATTTATTGGTCGATTAGTTCCGACATCTAATCAGTTGCAACTAATCCTAATAAAAAGGCGCTCTATCAAATTAATAAAATGAAAATATGGTTTTAAAATGGTATACTGTTTTATTTATTTTTTTGTTTTATCTTGGTTGTCCCCTTTTTTGTTTCTGTGTATGCATGTTCTCCCACAATTGGGATTCGTAATAGTTGTAGGATACAGGATGAGAGGAGGAACGCTAATCCAGAACGTAGTGCCGGGATCTGCGATGTTTTATGCCGTGTCTTCATCGGCTTTAATTCGAGGGTATTAAGAAGCTTACCGGTAAGGATTATGTCATTACTGAACCTTAATCCAACCACATCCATATTTAAAATTTACGTGAATTACCAAATGTTCAAAAGCTGTTTTATTCTTTTTCAATTTTTACAAAAATTTCAACAGTTTTATATAAAAATTACGATTTTTAGACAAAAATTTCCGAAAAAAAGGAGGAATATGTTAAATATGATGGATGTTGACTGATAGCAAAATTGTATCGAAAATTGATAAGCTTGTAGATTAGGAATGAGAATAGAGAAGAATATCTCCTTTCATCGTCAAACTCATATCGTTTTGGTCGTTTTCCAAGAAGCTACGTGTCTTTTCAAATAAGTGATTCTATACTATCGTTGAATATATCCCCAAATGATCGATACAGACCTGTTTTGGGGTTGGCAAGCAAATAGCCGCTAGGTCTTTTATCCATTTATGGGCGATCGACTTGATATTTTTGTTAAAGGAAATTGGATCACTCTGATTTCCATATACCTAAGCCGGATCGACGCATGGCCACAATAACAAGGGCTGTTGAGGACCTATCTTTTCACCCTTAAGGTGTTTCACAGTCCGAACAATCAAGACGCCGGAAAATTGGACGCGTCTAATAACATAACGAACTAAATACTAGCATGTAACAATAGATTTTTTTTTGGTGGTTGATAAAAGATTTTTTTTGTTGTTGGTTGTATGCGAAGGTGTCAATTTCAAATATTGGATGAAATTGGTATTATGGTTAGAACTCTCTATGGAAAATGGTCAATTCGAACATGTCATTTTAATTAGCGGATATGTATTCATAGGACGGTACCGAAACAACTCCCAATTCGGTTGGAAATACGTCTCGTTTACCAGTTTTACCGGTTTTCTTTACATTTTAATCAACTTGAACATGCACCGGAATTTCGTAATCAAATTTACGATCTCGGCAAAATTTAATTAATTTTTTATTGATTTTTAGCCATTAGGTATGTTTTTGTTTTCATAAAAAAACCTCTTTTAGATTTCTAACTAACTGACTTATCAACAGACAGATTTGATTAATTATTCGATTTATTTAATGACAAATAGTTGACAATAATACGATTGAAATGGAATTTTTTTTTTCAAATTTTCCTTAGAATAACTTTATTCCATTTCGTGATGATTTCCCATTTGGTGGTTTTTTGTACAGAAATTCTTGACAAGTTGATAACGAAATTACAACAACAAGCCGAACAGAAGCTGGTGTTTTAACAATGTCGGTAAAATTAAAATAAATGTCATTTAATCCTGTACGAAACGAACGATTCCTATGGGACCATGATTTAAATAAAACAACATTAATCTGGGATCTGTTATTAGTTGATGGCTTTATCTGTATTATGATGAAAACTTGAGATTCTTCAACAATTCCTTCCCAACTAGTAGGACTTAGTTCAAATTTCAAATAAGAACGAAACGAGCAAAAACGATCAATATCTAGGCATAAATTATAAATGAGTCTTAATCGAGGGTAATTGTAGTCATTTTCCGAAGTATTTAGATTGAAAGTCAAAGAATCCAGGTTAATCAAATTCCATTGATTATTATTTGTCGTTCATTTTATGTCATTGTAATAAAATAAAAAGGCTTTTTAAAATATTCGAGATTGATCAGCATGCAAGTTAATAGTTAAGTCAGTGTAGAGGAGAGGAAGAAAAAAAACACAAGCGATGAAATTATTAAAACCTTGCACCAGGAATTTTCTCGAATAACATGCCAGCAAATAGTGATTTACTTGCTAATTACACACTAATGAGGTAAAGCTTTCAACATTCTTTCAAATTATATTTTGTTAAATTTTTATTAATAATAATAATCATAAAAAAGTGCCTGATAGCTAAAATCTCTAAAATATTTCATCGTGTCGATGCATTCATCGTATTAATGTTGTCCAAAAAGGGAGTCTTTCTACTGGGAAGTATTATATTTGCTACTTCATTGTTATGCGTTAGCACGTCGACAATACTATTCTCATTGCATGATATCCAACAAATCCCAGCTCTGTCTATGTAAATATCATATATTTCAGTCCGTTTCTCTTCAAATTTTCATAATTTGCAATTATGTACCGGTTGGTAGTTGCTCGTAATTATAAATATTTCCCGTGGAAGTTTGAAAAATAAAAACAAAAAAAGGTTTGTTTGACGATTCTAAATATGACTAAGGTAAAACATAGGAAATTTTGACAATAGCTAACGTTTCGCCCCTATGTTTGGAGGCTTCTTGAGAGCTGTAATTAACAATCAATGGTAAGCAAAATTGTTATTAACAATTGATTGTTAATTACAGCTCTGAAGAAGCCTCCAAACATAGGGGCGAAACGTTAGCTATTGTCAGAATGTGAATCCGAAATGAAAACACCCATAAGGTTTTTGATTCAACCAATTATAAGGAGGAAAATCATTAAATCAAAAAAAAACATATATTTTCCGAAGTAAAAGATCGTTATGACTGAATATTTTATAAAGTGATGCATTTGTCATAAATTGCTAATGTTGGTTCAAAACGCTTGATATTGATTACTGTCCGGTCAGAGTTCAACAGTTTTCGCTATATCTTATTCAGGAAATAATACAATGTGCGACTGGCTGTCTCTTTGTTGAAATTATATTTTATATTAGAAAAGACTCTCTAGTAGTTGAATTGGAATTTGTTTTTCAATTTTTCACAACAACAGAAATCGAGTGATATATGATCGAAACGACCATTTTTACGAACATATCCACAAGAATCAGTACAGAAAAAAGAGCAACAATGGGGGGACAGGATATTTTATAGAACACAATTTTTTTCTTTGATCTAACATTGAAATAGGAAAAATGGGGGATTTTTAAATAGAAAATGCAAAATGAGAAGAACAAAAACAGGCAAGCTTATTGTTTACTGATACATACATAGGTATAACCCTTCGGGACTTTGGGCTGATGACAAATTTCAAAACATGAATTGCACCGATACTTGGGCTAACAGAAAAGGCGATATAATTATGCACCGAAAGCTTCTTTGTTTTCATTGTTAAGGAGCTCATATCTTCAAGGAAACTGAAAAATGCAAAAAAGCTTGCTAATGTAAATGATGTATGATTCGTGACGAGTTCAAATTGCAATTAATTAGTCGTTATATAATCCGCCCCTTTAACACAGAAATCATTTGCATTTAATTAACAATGTCCAGTCAGTTTTTAATTTGTGGCTTGTAACTGAATAATTGAATTTTTAATTGTAAGTTTACTGAATCGATGATTTGATGAAAAACGAGCACGTCGTGTGGGATGATGAGAAAACCTACACACATACAACATTCTGACAACCTACCTTTAATCAATCACCAAAAAGTAATTGTTGAGTTGTTGTTTCTCTATTTTTTTTTGTTTTTTTTTTTTAATTTTAAGCTTGCATCCCGAGGTCATTATCGTTGACATGCCAAGTTTGACGGCAGCAAGTGCATAGCGTGACTTTTAGGAAAATTCACGTTGGGAAAAAGTAAGATTGATCTCCCTTTATCATGGATAAAATAATAACATGCACGCATTATTTCTACAAAGTGACATACCATACAACTTGCCCTATAATCATTATTATTTCGTTTATTATATACAATGTTTATATAGGAGAAGAAATGAAATATTAAAAGGGAATGCGATTGCAACAACGTGTTATCTGATTATTAGAATGAAATTACGTGCAACAATAACAATACTATTCTGCATTCTTTCATGAAAATTAATTCAACTGCATGACAATCAAAAAATCTTGTTGTTACATAAAATGAAACAAGAAAACTATAAGGATGATAATAATATTTATAATAATATGTACAAAAGGGCTGAAAATTTTAAACCTGAAACTAGCCTAAAACATTTATTTTAAGGGTGAAATTGTATAGAAAAGGTGTAGGGGTAGAAAGTTAGTGAACAATGTATATGTGCGTGTGTTTTGTAGGGTACAAAGTAAATACTCGACTATTTAAAATATTTCGGTGGGATAGGATAAGGGTAAGGGGTGAGTGTTGATGGATACGGTATTTTGGTCTAGTGGAGAACCATTTATGAACATATAGGGGAATGACTCAGGAAGTTACCTCTATCTATCGTTTCACACTGAGCCAGCTCCTGTGTGTTACAATCAGTTCAATTCAGTTAAAAAATCTATAATGCATTGAATCGATTGGTGGTGTTATTTGTTATTCTTGTAACTATTAAAAACTAAATTATTAGCACATCTCCATCACCATTTATTTGTGGTTTTCGAACTGTTTACCCAAAGCTCACAGAGTATCTTTCTTTCATCCTACTACCACTATTACAACGACGGCTAGAATTTCTCCTGGATACTACTGTTGTAATTTATTTTCACCCAAGTTAAGTGTTGGCATTTCCCTTAGAACTCGGAATGGTGCTCGTTTATGTCTACCAAAACTCACTTCAATAGTGTGGTCAGTGGTTATTGACATTTCAGCATTCACAGTATTGGATGATGATGATGATGACGATCAGAAACTGATCCCTTTTAGTGCGTGTGATCAGGAAGTTATAATAGCCTTTAATGGCTTATATCAGGGAATCAATTCCACATATATTTATTTTTATTAGCTATATCATCGGCGAGAAATGATGTTTGATAAGAATGGAATTATTTCAGAATTACCCGATAACACAGACAGATTTCAACTCGAAAACGATCAAATTTATTTATTCATTTTTTTTTACATAAAATTATTATATGACCCAACCATTATGCGGTTGGATTCCCAGTAATCAATTAAAACGATAGATTGATGGTTGACCTCGATGATTTTAACTATTAATAAATACGTAATGTACTTATAAACTGTCAAACATTATAACAATTACGATGGAAATACCGAGCGAATTTTTTTTATGACTTAATTATGCAAGGATTGTGAAGTTTTCATCATTTGTTCAGGAAAAGAATAACGTGTTGTAGCTTAGCATCTTTAGGAAGAATATCGTAAAATTCAAACCTAATATTACGCCGCCACGTTTTATAAAAAATATTGAAAAAGAGAATGAGGGAAAACATTTCCGCAAGAAATATGTGGCTTATTACGGATCATTGAATTTTTCCGACATAATCTGTTCAACGAAAGTCAATAAATCAAATATAGTTGTTGGTAATTTATTTTTCGTATGATAATTTATATTTTATTTGTGAATTTATTAAATTTTCCATTTCATATATTTTGTATCTTTTCTTTGGTATAAATTGATGTATTTTGGTTGTTGTTGTTGTTGTCGAGCTATGGTAAAAATGCTAAAATGGGTCTCTATGGACAGATGTACTCCGGCCATAGGTGCTGGACATGACATTTGAATCCTTTATGGTCGTTAGTTCTGACATCCAACCAGAGTCTGATTTGAATAAATATTCGCCCTTGCGGTTAGAATTTCGCCGACACTAATCAATTAATTTATTATTCTAGGGATTCTATATTCGGAACCGACACACAAGAATATTTCAATAAATATTAATAAATTTGTCGAGCTGTAGATTTTGACCAGAGGTAATTATTTTAATAATTAAGAATAATCGATTTTGAACGTTGATTTGTGGAAATTAAAATCAGATATGTATTCACCCATCATTGTTAGGTTCTCTGAATCCAAGCAAATAGAGGCAGACATACAAAGCGTCCAGAATACTTGTAGGATAATAATCAAAATTCAATATTCTCGAACGTTTAACCTCAATTTGCGGCTAATTTCGTCGAGTATTGTTTCAGACACAAGCAGAAATTGAAAATTTGATTACGATATCTATACAATCATACAAATATATATATTGTTGAAAATCGAATTTTCACGAAAATACAAAACCGTTACTTTGTGATGATACTTAAATCGAAATAATTTTAAATTCTTTCACAAACTGATGATAACGAGGTAGAGAAGTTCAATTGACCGGAACGTTAGGGTTGATCATCAGTATCGAAAACGGGTAGTAGGTAGTTGTGGAAGAAGAAGTAGACAAAGACGACAACAAAGTGAAAGAGGTCTCAACCTGAGGGACACATTTGTAAAACAACAAGACTTTGGCCAGGATGTTGTAATCACAATGCGCCATTGTTCGACTTCAACCCCAATCTAATCTCGACACGTTCCCATATCTAAAAAGCAGAAAAAAGAACAAGTATAAGGAAGAAGGAAAAACCTCTAGCCATCAGTTTTAACAAATTCCGTCCAATCTCACAGACTTGGTTACATATCAGAAATAATAAGAGGACAGGAAATCGGATTCAACTAAAGCAACAGTCGATGACATTTCATTCTAATATACACACGAACACAGAGGATATAATTTAAAATCGAAATTTGTTTTCTTTTTTCGTTTGCTTTTAAGTCAAAATTGTGGAGGAGATTAAAGAGACAAATCTGGACCATATTTCTCAATATATTCAAAGGTATATTACTTTCAGATTATTATAACTTTGATATTCTATATAATAATCTCGCCTTGACGTTTGATAAATTCCTGATGGTAGTCGGGTATTAACCTTACTTCGCATAGAACTGAAATGAGAATTTTCGTTGTTTCTACTAAATAGACTTTACGACTCATTGTTTTTTTTTGCTTTCATGTGTATATATACTGTTTCGAAATGCAGGAATTTATCCCTCTATTCCTGCCAAACATCGTAAACCCTATACAAGACTATGTCTATACTACTGGAACAGGAACAATGTTTTACCAATGTACTGCTTTTTCGGCAGCTACTACACCGTATTCCTGGATTCACAATACATCATCCTTGTTTGGCATGAAACCAATTAGAAAAGTATGATGCCAACGAATAGTCCAATTTAACTATAAAATATCAATATCGATCAAGAATTGAGTGGATTTGGTAAAATGAGAAAATACAGATTTTCTATTCAACATTACGAATCTTGCTTGCTGAAAAAGCAAATAAATCGTAAAATCAGACGATTTCTGATTCTAGATTTCAGCAATATTCATTGCCAGTAATTGTGTTCAATTAAAAGACTCTTCCGTTAATATTTATTTAATTTCATTTCACAAGCTAAAACAGAAAATCGTCCAATTATTATTATATTGTACGCATATATAGATTTATTCGTGCGATATTATTGTTTAATTAGTTGCCACATTATGTTATTGATTCAAATTTAATAGAACAAATCGGAATTTATTACACTTGAATTAATTACATTACATACCTACATGTACTAACTATATGGCTATAATATATCATCGTTTTATTTTAAATACTATCAACTAAATTAGTGTTAACTTGACATAATTGCAGAATCGATTTTGCTTGTTTTATAATAACATACCGGTATATCCAGAGAACAGTGTGCTTTTGTGGAGCACGAGAGCAAAAGAAATGACAGATACTAGCAATCCCTGATACATGAATTGGAGTGAGATAAAAGCATACGTTGCAAACGGTAGTGGGGTAATGTAGTAGCACAGTATAATAAAGAGGCAGTAGGTTGACTTGCAAGAACTTTTGTTCCTCGTGTCTAGCGGAGCGCAGAGGATTGCACAGTATACAAAAATGCATTAACGATAAAGAGGGAGATATCAGCGTATCTCATTATCTCACTTCTTACTATTCGTAGTTAGCAGTGCCAAACAGTGGTTACTGCTCTTCCTCTACTCCCTCTATTGCCTCCATAAACTTGCAGGGGATTGCACGAGTTCATTCTGGTGCCGGCAACATCAAA
The DNA here is from genome assembly GCA_037464855.1 of Iselma pallidipennis. Taxonomy (NCBI): domain Eukaryota; kingdom Metazoa; phylum Arthropoda; class Insecta; order Coleoptera; family Meloidae; genus Iselma; species Iselma pallidipennis. The sequence goes on along the minus strand of JAZBHA010000126.1, from coordinate 82,054 downwards.
GAAGCCGACAGGGAATTGAACTACTGCCTTATTATTATACTGTGGTAGTAGCTTGGTTATTTTGCACCCATAGGATTTCAATTGACAACAGATTTACATTTGAGCTTGACATATCGCTTCGATTCATGCATAAAAGATTGCTAATATCTGTCATTTCTTTTGCTCTCGTGCTCCTCAAGACCACACTGTTCTGTGGATATACCGGTATATAACCATACTATGATAACAATGATAATAATATATTTTGTTAATTGGTTACTATTATCCTTTTTGATTTCCTCAATTACCGAAAAATTAAAAAATAAATATAAATAAATTTAGGTCGTTTGTTTACCTAGTAGTAATTTTATTTAGTTTCGCTAGTTGATTCGATCAAAACTTGTCTGTTTGTAGTACAAATGAACCTAATTTTATGGCAGACAGATTCGTCCTTTCCTCATTATCTATCTATAAAATACAATTATCGAATTGATTCACAAACAAATTGTATACAAACCACCCTTGAGTATATATACGCCCTTCACCAATGAACGACTATAAATGGTCACATTTCCTGTAATTATCACACACTAAAAAAATAAAATAAAAATAAAAAAATTCCCTACCCATGACCTCAAGCACATCTTTTAAATAATATTCATTCAATTATTTGTATATTTTCCATTTTATAATGTGCTTCAATAAATTGTTGTAAAATTATGTTCAATGTCAAAAGAGTCTTTTATCCTATTGTTAAATGAGATGATTAACAGCGGAAAGTCTAACATATGTATTTTATATAAATTTGATAGAATTCGTCAAAAATCTCATTAACTTTGTGAAAATGTTGCGATCAGTCTTTGTATTGTTGTGTGTACTAGTTGGTAGTGTTTGGTCACAAGGTGGTGGTACAACAGCAACTGGAGATTCTTATGTGTGCGTTCCTGCGGGATTTTGTAACAACAATGGGATCACACCATCAGGTGGTGGTATTGATCCACGTATTGTCACACCTAACGTAAATATTCCTATTCATCGATCTCCTGTTTTGTATTGATTTTTTTTTTTTTGGTAAATTTAGAATCAACTATGTCCTGCTGGACAAGTTGCTTGTTATACTCAAGGACCGAATTCGAGATGTGGCACTCGTTTAATTACACAGACAACTACAGCTGATGGTACAGCAGATGAAGGTGCTTATCCTTGGCAAGTTTTTTTACAAAATACTACAAATACTTATGCGGGCAGTGGAGTACTTCTAGATAACTATCATGTGCTTACAGCAGCTCATAAAGTGGCACTTAGTGTGTTAGTTTCGATATGTTACAACAATTTCTTATTCTTTATTTAATTTTAATTAATTGTAGAAACAATCCAACTGGTGTTCAAGTTTTGTTGGGTGTTTATCGACCATCAGATCTAACAACACATGTTCAAAGAAGCACAGTATCACAAATTATTCTACACCCATCATACGTTGCATCAACATTAAGAAATGATTTAGCTATTTTGCAATTATCTACACCAATTTCGCTTAGTAATAATTATGTTAATACTGCATGTTTACCGGCGAATGGAGCTTCCTATGTTGGGCAAAGGTAACATTTTCGTATTATCAATATTTTTTATCATAAACAATTCCACAATTTATTCTAGATGTGTAGTATCCGGTTGGGGTCAAACTGCCTTCACAACTAATGATGCCCCAACAAATCCTATGAAACAAGTTACTGTCACAATTGTAGATTACAACACCTGTAGAAATTCATTCCTTAATGCCACTCTTTTGGGCACAAATACCGACATATATTTGGACCCAACAGGGGAAATTTGTGCTGGTGGTCAATCGATGAGGGATGCTTGTACGGTACGATAAAGAAACTTATCTATAATTAGAATTATTTAATGATCTGATAATTGAATACAATTATAGCAAGATGGTGGGTCTCCATTAGTTTGTCCAGATGCTACTGGCAAAAACTATATTGCAGGATTGGTAATTTGGGGAAAGAATTGTGGTCAAACTGGAGTTTATGGTGTTTATGTCAATGTGCCGTATTATAGAAACTGGATTGATACGACAATAACAAGTCTAAATGGTCAAATAACTGGATAACATTAAAATGTATTCTATTAATAAACTTAATAAATATTAGACTGTTTATAAGTAAATTGACTTTAACGCCCAAAAATAGCAATATAGGATACAAGAAAGGCAAAAGACTATATGTACGTAAATACGTAAATACTGACGCAAACAAGAATACGTATTGAATATTTACAAGTCGAAAGCGAGTTGGCTAGATGAAGGGATAGATGTGGAGAGATGGTGCGAACCCGAAGGTGCCATTAGTTGCGGTTGAATTTACGAAAGATAAACGACAGTCTAGATCAAGAGATGTACCTATATCTAGACTGTTGGCTTTCAACCCCAAAAATAATAAATATTTAAGTATGTAATATAATTTCAATGGAATATGTGGAATTAATTCCGGCACGCGTGTATATTTCTCCTGTCTGTTTTCTATCTCTGTTTTACATACAGTACAATGGATATTTCACTTTAGATGGTCGCGTGTTTGCCATCGTTCTACCCTCTTTAGTCTTTGTCATCGTCAGGAGAAATATCATAAGACATATACACACATACAACCCTATGCAGTACATATCCCACATCGAATCTAATGTACAACACACCCCTGCTTATACCTATTTATTGCACCCCTGAAAACATTCTTTATGATCTCCCCTATGAACCTATAACGCAATGTGTGTAGTAAAATAGTTGTTTTGCCAGTCGTCTAGGGACGAAATATTATAGATGTCATGAATCCTGGGTGCGTCGGTGGACTTTTATTTCCTTTTTACCTACATGCTGTTGCACGCATACAAATATAACTAATAATACGTGTATATGTATAAACCCAATTTACAAATTATTCTAGAAATTAATCCAATAAAACTGGTAAAATTGACCCTTTTCAAGATAGTCGACACATTTACCATTAGTTGAACAGTTTGTGGAGTGCCTTACCGACAAATTCGTTGATATTTATCAACCATTGAAGATAGACATATCGCTCTTATCTTGGTAACCATTTTCGACGACTCCTATGTTTTGATAAATGTTCGACTTGAAGACAGTTATATAAGATTGCGTGCGTCCTTCTGGTCATAATGAGGATAGCACGTCCGAACATCACACGCGATTGTTTCACCACCTTATTGATATCTCAATCAAATGCCAGTTGTAGGTGTATAATGTTTTGGAATCAGGAGTGAGATAGAAGCAGTAAAAATCTCAGTTGATTGGTCGACTTCGAAGGCATAACTTGCGAGAACGATGAATTATTCAGGCGTCGGCAGGAAAAGGCGCCTTTTGCTTCTCTGTTTCCGCCCCTTCCTATACTCTCTTTTCAACTAGTGTTATATAAGTATATGTATATGTATGTCTACCAGCAGCACGTTCTATTTTTCCTGCGATCAACTCAGGCGAGTACTAAATTTCTCATAGTAGCATAATGGATCTGAAGTGGTGTAGGCTTATCTGACGAGAACAGCCCAGAATATAATAAACAGTAGGTCTGTGTACTCGTACCGTTTTCCACACTACTGCCATTAATAACAATATGTCTTAAAAATTCGCGCAAGATCTCTATCTACGGACCATTATTCTATTTTTCGTAATTCATCATTATTTCACAGAAAAGAGGACCAACGATTAATTGCCAACGTCGTCAACAATTGAAGGCTAAAATTCAAACAAACCCTGAAGATTGAATTGTGAATATTTGTATTCGAGTGCTGTAAGTTACCAGTGAACTGAAACAGTCCAGAACACTTCAGGCAATGCCAACGAAATTCAACTGAATTTTTAATAAACAAAGAAATTCCAAATTCGTTTCAATTTCGATAGGTTTGAAGACGGGAGTCTTAAATTATTGAACGATCGGTCAAACTTTTCCACTTTTATCCTTGGGGAGTAATAACTAAAATGAATAATTAACTTCAAAAAAATATTTTACGGCTTTAAATTATTTAACATAACATTATCAATGTCGTTTTTTCGTCAAAAAACGGAGGAAAAATTTCTCATTTTGAGTTTACATTTTATAACACAACTGTACATATTGCATAAAGTTGAAAATGAAAGACACTTGAGATGCTATTCCCTTGACGTTTATTCAAATTTCAACAGAAGACTCTCGACCTAATACTACAATTCACAAGGAATGTATCAAGTTTTAAACAGAAATTAGCATACCAAAATGCATTTCTGAGGAATAGGTGGACCGCGAACAATCAGATGCCAGGAGGGAATTTTCCTCGACGGAAAATACAAAGAAAAAGAAAAACTCGATTCTTTTATATATACATTCAAGTAAAAGAAAAACGGACAATAAAGGTAATACAGTAACAAAGGAAATCGGTAGTAGAAGGATAAATTGATTAAATGCCATTAATACCGTTGGAGTATCATGAGCTCTCATTTGTACATTTGAGGGGGTGCGTGCTCTGTCACCTTAACCGATGAATGCACGCAATTTGCTACCAATACATAGTCAACTATCATTAGAGAACTTCATATTTTTGGAAGTCCCGAAAATTATATTAAATGAGTCATCTAAATATAATAACAAATTATACAAATCTTGAAAATTATTGAAGACACAAAATCTTGACATTATAATGAAATATGAGAGTCACGAAATAATGTCAAACGATAAGAATTTTAACATACAACAATTAATACAATGTCTAATATAACTATAAAGGGTTGCGTGTGTTTTTTCGAAGTGTAATTTATTATGTGGCAAATTGAAATAAAACGCTAATCCTGTAGAGAAATTTTTTAATAAAATATTAACCAACATACCTAAATGTATATAAATGTTTATAGAATATGATGCCATGGATAAGAATTTATTTTCATGACTTCAACATGCAAAAGGGCCACTTTTTATGTCACCTTTC
>JAZBHA010000126.1:66868-77012 GCA_037464855.1 Iselma pallidipennis | reverse complement strand
TAATAAATAAAATTTTCATGTACCCTGTAATTATGAAAATTTTAATAATGGAACAACAATGACATTTGTGATAAAATCTCGACTTTTAAACTTGTAAGAAGAAATGTATCCAATATAAAATATAACACCACGTAAAAAACTGTTTAAAAACGAAAAATTTTTAATGAAACACTGCAATTAAAACCGGTATAAAGTAAAGGTATTTAGCAACAAAAGAGATGAGATTTTTTTATCTAAAAACTTCGAGATTTACACATGTTTAAACACTTTTAGAACGTAATATTTTACGAGTACAGGCCAAGCGAATAAAGGCATTCTTTTCAGGATTATAATTTGTATGTTTACACAGTAGTATGAGATAAATAAAAATGAAAGAGAAAGAGACAGAGAGAGAGAGACAAGAAAAAAAATTGGATAATATCAGGTGGATAATAAAATTTGCCATATTTCTTTTTTTCTCTCCCTCCAGGTAGCGTCCTAAATTGTTTTATTCTAAATAATATGGATGCATCTCTACAATTGTGTCTCTCTGTTCCAACCTAATCTATTCCAATTTTGTTTTTTTTCCTGTGTCCTTTAGAAAGAAATACAATATCAGTTTAATGTAACCATTCCAACAAACAAACAAACAAACAAATAAGGATTCTTTCAAAGGAATTCATAATTTAGCTACCAGAAAATTACTACCCTAGTAGAAATAATATTACAAGGGGAATAAAGAGGTATATTGACTGACTATCTATACAGATTTCCAGATATATATATAAAATTCTAGTAATGCTTCGACAATTATCCATAAATATATCCAACAACGTTTGTTTGTCATTATTTTATTATGAGTGGTGTCTTTAGATTATTTTCAAGTAAAAATCAATACAGTTCCAGTATTTATTATATAATATTATGAAAATAACAACATTAATTAATTTAGAAAGTGACTGTTGTCAACCCACCACCATTATTGTCAACCCTTACAATGTAATTATATAATACATTTATGTTGTATTGTACATCAGAATATTTCGCTTTTGTTGAAACACTGCATACGTAGAGACGTAGGTACATACAAACATGTAGAAAATGTACGACAATAGAGGAATGAGATTCATTTCGAGTGTATACAAAATCTCTATGTTATTTCTCATTAAAATGTCCTAATTTGAATATATTTAAAATTGTCTAAAACACAAAACTCTGTCATCTAGACAACTGAAAAGTGGCTAAAGATCTGGTCTGTTATACCTACAGTCGTTATTATCGTTCAAATATACAACAACACGATCAATAAACGTCGTTATGAATTCATTTCTTGCGTGCAATTTCAATGGCAGAGTAAAGTAATTGTTTCCTCGATATAACTATCAGCCAGGCCCCAAAGGACACTAAATCTCTACTACATTCATACAGGCTGTAAGTTAACACGCCTAAAATATTATCATCCAACACTATTGTACAATTTATATATGTATCTTATTGTTAGATTTTACCAAAACAACATACTCCAAAATTGTTGATTTTATCATAAAATCAACCTTGAACTCTTTTCTACATCTCGTGACTGTTTTGTTGTTGTATGGTCATTTGATTTGATTATTAAGATTTATTTTATACCCCGGTTTTTTTCCGGTGGTGTAACCCTATAGAACTGGGTGTTAAAAAATTCATTACAATTACACCATCTAATAAGGGTCTGTTTACATATCACTCGTCCTAATTACATTGAATTTTCATGTAATCTTGGTGGATGTGTGTAACATACATTTGCTATTTCCGAAAACGTGTCTTGACCACGTTTTCGGAACACCATTAGCAACGTTATGGCACATTAAGGAGAATACATTACACTTTTTGCTACCATGTCCATCTGATTTTAGACAATTGTATTACATCTCGAATTCTATTCGCACTGATAGTTCCATCTAAATTCCTTACAATTTTTATTTAAATAAATCAATAACACAATTTAATAAAGAATTAAAATAAGAAGTGTTTTTCTTTGAATTCCACTTCAACAATTTCAATTTAATTTAGATAGGAATAATATACATAGAAACAGTTCTAGACGAAACAATTTCAACAGACAAACTGTATATTTATAAAGGTTTTAATTAAATAGCAACCAAAACTAACACTGTAAGGACTTTAAACGAAGAGTAACTTTCATGAAATGACATTAAACGAGTAATTCGAACTTGGAGCATTTCAGACGTCTACCTTGATTTATCAAAACTATCATTTTGTTTCAATCTTTTTTAAATAATTTAATAATTACAGGTGGCTATTTGATAGTGATAATGGTAATGATAATATGACTGGATACGTTCTGGTTGAGACATTAAAGAATCATTAGTTGAAAGTTTGTACTAAAAGTTGGAATAATTTCATTAACTTTTCTCACGTAAACGTTATAGAACTCAATATGTTTACATAAAATATTTACTTCTATTATGCTAAAGCTTTCCTGTTTATTAAATATTTAGTTGCAATCTTTTTTTTATCTAATAAATGCCATTATTTTTAGGGAAACAGAAAGTATCTCCATTGTCTCATAATTGAACTGAATTTGTGTGTTATTCGTATATATATATATATATATACATTCAACAAGTTTTTATCTTGGCGAATTGCCGTCATATCTCTCCGATGGCTATGAAAATATCCTATATACGTGGCCTTTAGATTCTTGCATATTTCATCCGATTCCGATCAGACTAGGCTTTATATATAAAAAGTCGTATATTCCCATTTGTAGACATTTGGATATTTTTATTCTTATCCCTGCTTGCTTTCATCTTCGACAAGCTTTTTCAACATTAAAGCAACAGAGAGAAAGTAACATAAAAAAAGATCTTTACTCTCCCATTTGTATTAAAAACAAAAAAAAATACATGAACAGTTTTTTCACTCCTATTTACTGTTTACTTACAATTAATTGTTTAAATCCTGATCAATGTTTTGAGATGAAGGAATTAACAATTCGTTTCTCGGTTCAAGTTATTACTGTTGTTGTTCTCTAGTAATTGTGTTCAAAGGAGGTCCAAATCCGTCCAAAGACTTATACAAGTTGTTAACGTCATACAATTTGAAATCTTCGTTTGAACGTCATTTGATTTCACGCCTCTAGCTTGAGAAGCCGCCGTATCCGTATGAAAGGATTTGTGACGAAAACGAAGGCAATTTCTTGGTCTGCGGAATTTACAATGACGACTAGGCGAAAAGAATCAGTCTCTTTTACTGATTTCGTTGAATTTTCTTCATTTTTCCCCTTTTTCTTTTCGTTAACAAATAGTAACGATATATTTCATCCCAGATTCTAAATGACAAAGTTTATTTTGAAAAATAACAAAAAATAAAGTCTCATTAAAAACGGACTACGTTAAACAACGGGAAGAAAAGAGGAATTTGCATACTTTTCAGAATTTTCTCGATTTAATTCACAGTAATTTAATAAATTGATATTAATCAGACTAAAGCAATGTAACATTTTGAGAATCGTTCTTCATTATTATATAGATTTATTTGTGATAGATTATTTTCTTATAAACAAAGAAAAAAATTAATTTCAATATTCGGAGCGCAACAGTATGTATGGAATTATAGCGCTGACGCAGAGCGTCGCGACGTTCTAGTCGTGTGTATCTAACTTAGCAGCGCGTTGTGCTGTTTAAAATCGATGGCAGTTTGGAACGACGCTCAGTTACTGACGTCCGTTTCATAGGTTCACTAGCGCTCCTGAAAACATTGTTGTAAACATCGTGACATGTTACACGTTAATTTGTCGTCGTCTAAAGGGATAAAACTTTGAGAGACGCGTCGCGACGACTTGCCAACGCCAACAGGACAAGGTAAGAAACTTTATATTATATATTGCCGTATATTTTTGTACAAAAACCAATATTATTTTACATACAATTTTTCAAATAAATAAATTTATTTCGATTGATGAAAAATAAAAACGATATATGCCAATAAATCATAATTGATACATTTGTATTATCAAATTGCTCTGTAATTTAATTGCAATTTTCCTACATGCAACTCTAATTAATTTATTTAATGCTTGACGGCTAACTAATTAATTTTCCAATTGATGTCATTTCGAAGACTAAATCATCCGTTTTAATCAATATTTTAAATATTCTATTAAAGCCTTCCTATATAGGAAGTGTAATAATAGAAAATTTTTGAATAAAATATACACTTTAACTGGTTTAAAATTCATATCAATCAATCCATTTCTACAACTACTAGGATCTGAAAATTACAGATAATGGACTGTTACCGGAAGGTTTTTCCCTATATTGTTATAAATTCGAATTACTTATTAATTATTTTGCTTGTTAAAAATGAATTATTTCTGTCAATATAAAATAACCTCAAGGGGTACAACATTGGACGACTAATTAATTTTAAAGTTGAACTATATTGGGGTTGACGATTACCACGTCATCTATTTTAAAGAACAAATAACTTGAAAAATTAATGCTTGTTATGGAAAACTAGTTCTAAGTTAATTGCCGCCCATCTTAAACAGCTCGTAAAACCCTCCACTGTTAGAACACACACAACTTCAACCACTAGACAACAGCATTTGAGAAAGATAGCAAAATCTATTGTGAGCATGTTGTTATTACTGTTGTTGTTGTTGTTGTTGTTGTTGTTGTAGCGGTAGCGAAGATGCTATTCTTTCCCAACTTACCTAAAGACACATTAAAACGAACCAACCAACGAAACTTGTACTACCGTTCACGATTTCTAATAAATAATAATGAAATATGTGTAATATCGAATCGAATGGGGAACGAAAAGTTGGAATTTTCGTTAAAATAATGCAAGAAATGAGAGAACGAACCGGGAGAATTGAAGCTTGTTTGCAAGCGAGATTAAAAAGACGTCGCAAGTTTTTCTAACAGCCGACGATGATGGTGTGGCATCCCCAGGTGTATAACGGACAGTGCAGGAAAACTGGAAAATCATTTAATTTTCGTCGTAAATAAAGCAAAGCCTAACAGTGTTGGGTATGAGATCTTGACACTACGACCAATATCGATTTTCAGACTTTAACCGCACGAGTCGTTCAAGAACATTTTCTATTAGATGTTTCTGAACTGATGTCTAAAATATAAATTTTAATTACTGTTTCTTGTTCATGGTACGTATATAGGGTAGAAAATAATAGAATCTTCAAAGTAAATATATATGCACGTATAAAGTTAAAACTTAATTCGTTGGAGCTTTAGATTTCTAGGAAACCGCCAACGTAATACATTTTCCTGAAAATATACATTATTATTAGCAATAAATTCAATGTTCTATTATGTTAGTTTCAATGGATATTGATATTATTGATAATATATTAACTTTTCTGTCATTAAAATCTCATTTTACTAATATACTGTTTGATCTAGTTGAAATTGGTTGTCTATTCAATCACTTTCGATCAATCCAACGACCGTACGAATAGCTTTCGGTTTTCTTTGAATAGAAACAACTTTGTAAGTCAAGAAATGTCGTTAATATTTTTTTTCTACCACGTAAATATTATAAGGATTTTCGTCTTTTCTTCTTCGTTTAACTCTTATCTGCCAAAAACAGTTTAATTTGTCTTTTTGTTCAAAAAGCTGTTTCCTTTGAAATATCTAACGCGACACAAAACATTAATCCATTTAAATTAGCTTTGTCGTGTGGCTAAAACGGACAAGTCGGTTAGTGGGAAATAATCAGCTTGACGGTAACATTTCCAGCAAGTCGACATTCTCAATAAACAATGTTAGACGTTCTAGAAGGCAGACATTATTGTGTTCAAGATATTCCACCGCCACTTACTACCAAACTGTGAATAACATTTCATCCACATTTTGTACGCGAGAAATTCGATAATTAATCAAGAACTGGAAGGATCAAATTATTTCTGTCTCCATTTAACCGCGTACATGATAAAGTTTAAAAATTCGTCTAACCTTTAAATTGACATTTTACCCTCACTTAAACACGTGGATATATAAAAAAAAATGCTTGTGGGAGATAGAAACAAGAATAGAATAATGAAAAAAATATCGGACGATAAGTGCAAATTTGTCACAGTTTTCTTGATTTGTGTCGGAAACACTGTTCTGATTTGATTGGATAAAGTCGATGTTTCTTCCGTTTTGTTGGTTCATTAGATGGAAACTGTACGGAATTTCGACTTGGATAGGTCAATTTGTACAAAAATAATACAACAAATATTTTGACACACAGACAAACTGAAATTTGCTGTAAACGAATGAACAGAAAAGAGAAATGCAAGGCATTAAAAATGTAGATTCGCTTGAAATTACGTAAAAAGAATCATTGAAAATAACGAATTGTTTGAGAACGAATAGGAACGTCACTGAAATTCTTGTCTCTCAGCTTAATTAAAAGTCATCAGATGATAAATTTTGACTTACAAAGATGGAATACAATCTGATCAAAATATCATAAAAGCTGCTTATTGTATTAATTTGTTGAAATGTTTAGTTTTTTATACGATTGATGATGAAGTCACTAAAATAACAGTCCTGATAATCACCAAAATAATGAATTTCAATTGTGTTTGTAGTATTCACCAAATTTATCCAACAAATCACCGATTACTACTCAATTTACTATCAACTATTACGTTATCAACTAGATTATACTTGTTACTGAAACAATTGGACTTAATCGGTTACATTATGTCCAAATAACCACTTAGTTATCTGTTTCTACTTGATTTTGTTTCGTTATTTTAAGAAAAAATTGTCGGTAGACGATCTACACGGACATTTTTGTTTAATAATGATAATAATAAACTTCAATTTATTATAGCACAGTAAAGTTTCGTTTCTACTAAATTTATTGCATCCTTAAGGGAATCATCATTACATTCATAATTTATTGTCGACGATGATGAAAAGGAATCGTTCCCAATCACGAAAACGCCTCATTAAGCCACCTGATACAAAACGTTGAATTTTCCACCCTCAAATCGACAACTATTGACACACATATATAATCTATGATAAAACTTAACTTCACCCCATATATATCAAAAAACTTGTACGAGAAAAACTCCAAAAACCCATATTAAACAAAATTAATCGTTACGTCGAATGCGAAAAGCTTCCGTTCAATGTTACCATGCACCAATAGAGCAAGCTTTCAAAATCGAAAATGTAACAGAAGCGTCCATGTATGAAAAGTTGAAGCCAAACATTCATTCGTATAAATACACACACACACACACAAACGTGGGTACTAAATCGAAATATTCTACGATAGAGAAAAGAAGAGGAAAAAAAAATGAAAGGCATTTTAGTAAAAATGTGTGTCTGTATGTGTTCGTTATAGGAACATACACATACATTTACAAAAATACGACAAATATTCAAAAAGATTCATAAAAGAAAAGTATAATTTCGCGAACGTGCATTTTTATAACTTTACGCCTGTCGCACCGTTACTATGTATGTGTGCAGAACACTGTGCGAAATGTTTACATTTTCAAGAGGATTTCCACTAAATTGCGTCAAATCGAGCTATAATCTTTGTATGGTTGTGAATGGTGATGGTTCATATCTGGCCAAGTTGATGATTTCCAACCATCTATCTATATATATATGTATTATATATTAAATTTGAACGTACCTATATACCTATATATGTGAATGGTTTAGGGAATTGTTACCAATTCTGACTGTATTCATCAAGGCTCCGAACTAATCAAATAGATGGTCGGGCGTGGTTAGAACCAACAACGGCAAACATATGAGATTAACCGATCACAAACCATTTAGCAACTAGAACATTTAGGAGAAAGGTAACGGACCTACGACCATTGATCAAATCAAAATCGAATTTCATTTGAAACAAAGATCCGTCTGATTTGATGCTGTAATTCAATCTACAGTTACGTGAAATTTCTATTGTATAAACATGAATTTAATAGAATTTTTCATCAAGTATTGAAGTTTCGAAGGCTAAAAAAAAAAACAAGAGGAGAAACTTCAACAGATTCCATATAATTCATTAATATTTTCCACCACAATATTTGTGAGTAACTTTTTATTAAATGATGAAACTGGATTATTCGGTAGACGTTTCTTAAAAGAACAGGTGAGATAGCAACACGTTCCATTCATCAAATCATCCCTTGAGATTACCGCCAATATTGCTTCGCTTCTTCGTTGTATGTATGTGTGGCTTCTCCTATTTTTTTTTCTGCCCATTTTTAGCGTAAAAGCACACGTTATATTTTCAACAACAACAAACATCTAGAGATAGATAAAAGTATTGTAATTTATTGAATGTCTGTGAGTCATGAATTTACACTCATCTTTGAAACTTTTCCATTTGAAATGTTTTTACTATTTTTTTTTGCATAGAATTGCATGCAAACAATCAATTGAAACTTGTTAGTTTCCAACGTGTTAATGATAGGTAGAGAATAATAGATTGCGACACAAAAGCTGAAATAATTTCTATTTTGTTTGTTGTTGTTTAGCTTCGTGATCCATTTTCAGCTAGCCTAATTGTTCAAATTAACAATAGATTTCATGCAAGAGGAATTGTGTAAAGTTCTAATTAAAAACGATGAAATAATCTAACAATCTAGTCGAGCTGCTCCTAACTGATAAAAAAAGTCTAGCTTATTATTTTTTGTATATTTGTTTCAAGTCTAATTTCAATCAATCAAATAAGGAGGCTCTAAAATAATCGTTCTTTCTTAGCAAACGAACAGTTAGATCCCTGTTACACGAGCAGAATACAATTCAATTTAACCAAGTTCGCAATTACCTTTGTTCTCAATTTGCCGTGTGACAGCACACAATATTCAATTAATGAGCGGGAAAATTTATTTAGTAAATTGGCTGTTCAGAACTCTATTTAGCTAAATTGTGTCAACTACGCATGCGCGGCATCTAAAAAGCATAGCTACCATCAGCTATTTATTCAAGAAACACACATAACATACACATCACAATCTACGCCTTGCGCGTGCGTTAATTATAATTGTGAAACGTCCGTGTGACAGGGTAGAGTTCACTAATATTTCAATTTGTATTGACCTTGTCGCTAAATTGAATTGTATTCTGCTCGTGTGACAGAGATCTTATTTCATAAAGTAACACAAATTAGGATTTTTTGGGAATAAATAAATACTGTACATTATACAATGAATACTTGATAACTCCAATAATGAGTCAAGATAACGATATTCTTCAGTCAATAATATACCTACTCATTATTTTTTATGATATTTGAATATTATATTAGATCATATTTCACTTTATTTTACTATTAACGGAATTACGGGGAGAAATAGCTTGAAATATGTGGCGACCAATTTTCACTTGGAAAATTGCACAATACATGGCTGGTGATTATCCCCATTCGATGCATTCCGTTATTATTTATTTACAAAGTTCGAAAAAAAAAACGAACACAGAACTTGACATTTCAGTTCATGCCAAGTTGATGAGGGAGTTCACTCCCCTACCTATTTGTTAGCTCGTCTATACATTTTTGAAATGTTACTGCCCCGTTAATTAGTGAGAAAACGAGACAAATTCGTAGTTGGATTTAGTGATGAAAGTGGTAAAATGTCATTTTTCAACTGAATTCGTTTAATGAAATTAGCTTTTCGAGTGCGACCTCGCAAATAATAATTCATGATTTCATTAGAGGTTCATGAGAAATTTATGAACTTCTCGAAAATATAATTTTCACTTTTAATGACGTTGGGCCGAAGGTCGGGCCAGACTTTCCTGGTTGCGGTTACGGCCATTTCTCCTAAAACACTCAAAGACTAAAGTAACAGTAGCGTACGTCCACTCCAAACCCTTTTATCAGAACAATTTTGTCTCGATTGACACACAGCCACCAACCAATAGTTTGACACTAGATTTGTATTATAGATCAGTGCAAATTTTAGTTTCTTTGGTTTCTTAAACTTATAGATAGTTTTAACCACAAGAAATTCGATAAATTATTAAGTTTCGAACACTTTACTCCACCACTGTGAGATTGATTGTATTATCAGCTTACAACTTAGCTTTCGCCCCTTCTTTGGCGAATAAGGAACGTGCAATACTCAGACAAAACAGATAGAGAGTAGAAGCCGGTGGGGTTATAGAATGCA
>JAZBHA010000126.1:50377-66836 GCA_037464855.1 Iselma pallidipennis | reverse complement strand
GGATGGAAAATTAATGGAATTGCTTTCTACATGCTTTCCTGTCTGAAAATGAGATTTACAAAAGGACGAAAAATGGACGTCCTATTGAGTAATAAACTTTAGTTTTGCCAGTTCTTCAAGAACAACACCAATAATCCCAAACAATAATGCCTTTTAAGGAACAAAGTAGATGAAAAGACGGTCTTGTTTGTGTGGTTTCAATTAGAAATCGTCCAAAAACGGTTCCACCACGATCCCATTTAACCTGTGATGGGTAGAATGTCGAAAGAAGTTGGGGAATGAGGAAAAAAAGCCAACAACGTCCTCTTAGGAATTGGCTAAGAGAAAAGGGATACACGATGGGAATATAAATGAAAAATCAATAATTTATTTTTTACGGATGCTATACATTATTCAACGCGTTTTTGAAATTAACAAAACGATTTTCATCAAGAACTTCTTATTAAATGATTTTTTATGAATGAAACTCTGTTGTAACAAAGACAAAAAAGAGCTATCTCAGGTCAGAGACGGGATTATTTTAAATAATGACATTATAAATTGAACAACAAGAGAAACTTTATTTGACATCTGATGAATTCATCATTTCCTTCACCATTGTCTTATCCGGCAATCTATGATGCAAACTCAACTCAAATAACTCTATAGAAGTAATTTCGTTGGAACTCAATAGAATGCCATAATTCGAATAAATCGAATTTCTATCATTATTCATCCCTTCCATTAATGTTATCCTTTTTGAATGCCAATCATAATAATAACAAGTTTTCGAGTAAATTTTCTTTTTATTCACAAAAAAAATTCTACCGTAACGAAAACACTATTAAGAATCGTTGTAAGTAGTTTTTTTTTTCTTAATAGTAGCTATTAAACGTTTAGTTCAGCTTCCAATTGGCGATAAATCATTAATAGCGTTGGTAGTACATAGTAAAATGGGTCCTAAAGAGGTGAGGGGTCATATTGAACAGTCCTTTGGGAATAGTTTGCTTTTATTGCGCAAAATTGTAGCATACTATAAAATTGTGTAATAGCAGTAGCTTTTCATGATTAATAAATAAATCAAATCGATCGAAATCCGTTTTTGGCTGAAAGCCACACGTAAACTTAACAAAAACTATTTTTCTCACCTTAAGCATTTATTTAATAAACTTCCTTCCTTTACCACTTCAATAAAATATAGTCGTATATGGATTTCAAAGAAAAACTTGAAAAGTGTATTTTCCAATTCTATGCAACAATAAAGAAAGTAGATTCACAATATTCATAAAAGTTGAAATTAGTCATGGAATGTAGAAGGATTGAATTATATTTCAGTTACACTAAGTCAATGGAAACCAGACGCTAGCTAACCAACTAATTAGTAGAGAAACAATTTTCTCTAGAATATCGAAACATAGAAAGAAAACAAAAAGAATTATTTCCATGTCACCTAGTTTTAAAATATCATCAACTAACTACAATCATGGCTTTAGTATATCAAACCAATACGCTTTTTTTTTCTTGCCTATTTTATATAAACGAAGGTAAAGGGAAAGGTCTGACTTTATGTTACCCTTCAGTATATAGACGCCCATTTTATCGATTAGAAATCGAAAAATCACATGTGAAAGGTTTCTGCGTGAGAACACGCAAGACCCTGAAACGAAAGCATTTTAAACATTCGTTATCGTAATTAGGTCATTTATTCGTTGAGCAGAAACATTACTGTGGCACTCAAGAAATTCGAATCGAATGGTTAACCATCGACAATGTCATTTGTTGCAGTAAGAAATACGACAAAAGTTCGAATAAATGTAGACGGTCTCGCCCGGCGCATCCACCAAAATTAACATTATTGTTGCCATATCTACAATAATATGGATCGAAATTTCTTTATTTTTTTTATCAAAATTTGCTACAGAAACAAAACAATATGATATGTGGTTTGATGATCCCTTAAGGGCGTACCTTCGATTAGGGCACAATCCTATAACAGGGTATAATGTTTATAATATAATAACGGGTGTTTATTGTGTTTCAGGTCGATGTGACCCTTCAAGCTAGAAAATGTGGATTTTCACTACTAAGTTCAAGATTCCGTTGTTTTTTGTTATAATCGCTGTGGTAGGATTAGACGTCGTCCAAACATCAGATCTGCGTAAGTATCGACCCCTCTGTCATAGTTTTGCTTTGCCTATTTTGTTAAATTAAGGTTCACGTTCTTTCCTATTATTTACTGTATTCAAGTATGAAAGGATTTGACGTTTGATGCGAATGAGGATCGAAAGTCGGTAGACACAAATTGAAAAAACAACAGCAATGTCGATATTTATTCAGTCGTTGGAATTTTCAATCACAAACTCTTACCATGTGATTCTATATCCAACCAGAATCTATTTTGTTTACTTCTCAGTACGATTGTATCACCTTGAAATATGGAAAGAAGAAGAAACAACAAAACACTGACTCCAGTCAGTCAAATTCAATACCATTTAGTTCCAATGGCAAATTCTAATACAAATAGCTACACAATTACATACAAGAAGCCCTATTTTGCTTTCCATTCATACCTAATCTCTGTTGAAACTTCTCCGATATTGGATACGTAAACAGAAAACCGAAACCCATAAATCACCAAACGGTCTCAACGTAACATATGTTTGTAGATATATATCGGTGGTTTCACGTCACATACCACAAAAGAATTTATTTTATGAACATGTCACACCGGCTCCTACGACATAATGGCCGCGTTCCGGACAAATAAATAACGAAAGCCACTTAGTTAATTGACACTATCATTGGTAAATTTACTACAGATGGTTATCTATTTGCGAATAACTGTATTTTAAGAAAATAGATACCAATCCAACTTCAATTTCATGTTATAGTATTTCAATTCGACGAATACTTTAACGTAAAGTCAGTTGTATTGTAATGTTATTTTAAAGCTTCTTGAAAGCTTTATATAATAGAGACTAATCCATTTTCATACTCTGCTGTATAAATTTTCAGTTGTGCTATCACTTTAGTTATATAAAAGAAACAACAACAATATCCAGCTTAATTCTATTGTTCGTCTTGAACATTTTGGTGTAATAAAACATCCACCTTTCCGGATCCCTGTTTTCCATATTTGAAATAATTATATTAGGATCGAGTGTCCTTCCAACATGTGCCTCGTTTCGTAGCCTTATAACTCGCAATAATGCGTAGGTATAGATATATATGTATAGTATATATCTATATATATCTCTCTAAAATTTATAAAACGCAATCCGCGTCCAATTTGAATAAATTCCATAACATCATTTTGACTGCAAATTAATTGTGAAGTACTCTCTCAGCCCTCCCACTTTTCGGGCTGGATGTCATAGAAACGGCCGCATTTGTAGCAATATCATCCCTTCTATTTCTTGTTATATATAAGCCGTTCCCCATGATGATACACATCTTATACTACTAGCATTTAATTTAATCTTATGTCTAGCTGATTTTGGGAAACACACCATCTGGAAATATTTGATTGTGTATGCCAAGAGTACTGGAACAGCAACAACGATCCTTGCTTCCTACAACACAACAATACCTGAATATCTCGACGAGTCTGACTGTTGACCGGGTATTTCCAATACAAACAGTAAATATTCAAATACTGACATAAAACCCACAAGCCTCTTAAGATTTCCTGTGATCACTATTCACAAAAAGCAGTATTTTCCCCACCATACACAAAAAAAATATAGCCTGCAATACTGAATCTACCTACTGCCTAATCCTACTTCCTCATGCGATTGAATCAATAAAGTAACAATTTGAAAACTAAGTTACGATCAATTTTACTCTATTATAACGACACCAATCTATAATATATGCATTAAATTTTCTTTATCACATAATCGAAAGCAATAAGTAGCGGATTAAACTGAAATTGTATGCAGAACTCTTAAGCTGTACATTATTCGTTAATCCCGAGCTTGAAAAGTCTGTTTTACGCTCGATGAAATCTATTCGACAAACATTTTACGTCGACATCGTGACACTGCAAGATGCACAGGTTATTGGTGTTCAAAAAGCATCCTGTTTAATGTCTTTTTTCTTTCCTTGTTCAACTGTCGATGGTTTGTACGTTTTACCTATCTTTCTCTCCCTCTACAATTTTTTGTACACCTATATGTATATTCTTGCCTTTGTTTTCAAGGCTTTTTTATAAAGTGATATGTTCGAATTTTTTCTCCTCTTTTTATCTTTCGTCGCATTAAAAAACGAGTGGGCATGCCTATTTTCGCCTTTGTTCCACACTAACACCCACACAACGGACATCTTCAAGCCATTCGGTCAACAACTGACCCGGCAACGGACCGATCTGATTGAATCTAGAAACGTATCCATTTAAGAAACTGTTTGCGTCCAAATGATTCCCACCCG
Source organism: Iselma pallidipennis (assembly GCA_037464855.1). Lineage (NCBI taxonomy): Eukaryota > Metazoa > Arthropoda > Insecta > Coleoptera > Meloidae > Iselma > Iselma pallidipennis. The sequence goes on along the minus strand of JAZBHA010000126.1, from coordinate 62,429 downwards.
AACTTTGGTCATTGCAGAATAAAGGAAACGAATGAAATTAAAACAGTTATAAGTGAATCGAATCCAAAATATTTCTTAACATATTCCGAAAGTTATTGGTCTACACGATGTCAGTATATGGAGTTGATTTTAGTGTTAGCGTGCCAGCTCTAGTACACAATCTGTCTTTCATAATGTACATCCATTAAAACATCCGTTTTCTATATAATCATAGGGGTAGTATATGGTTTATGTGACAGTGCCATGTTCGTTGGATATTTTGTATCAGATTCGTGCTCCTATCAGAACATTAAAAATGATATCGTTTCCTATACACATTTTACTTTCATTATGACACCAACATTTATAACAATCGTCGTTTAACCATCAATTCATGCAACGTATCGCCTAAATTTCATCAATAATCAATTGCTGAAACTATGAAAAACTCATGGATAACTACATACACAATGATATGACCGTAAAAAAGCCGAACACTTATCAAAAATTCTATAAAAGCTGAAAATTCGTAACAATGCTGAATTCAGAGATTCGAATTGGAAAGATGATTCTAAATGTTGAATTGGCAACAATCCAAGACCTACACCGTATCCCAAGGGAGAACAATTCGATTCTATTTCATCAGTTTCAACCCTTCACATTTTTGGTATGTTTGCCCAGGTTTTTCCACATCAAATTGACTGAATCAATTAATAATCGAAGCCGACCATCCGCTAATAATTTGTCTTAATTTGTTCTAAACGTCAGTTCACTGGGATGCCCCTTGTAGTACGTACATATAAATCACTAACGTAAAATCGTTACGGTTATGTAAATTTCATCGTTCTTTTCACGATTAAACACCAAAGTCGTGACGCGTAAAACCACCACCAACCCGCTTGTGCCTGCCTGCCTTCACCAATTCAACCCCAAACGAGACGAGACTTTTTCGCTCCCACCGCTATACAGTATTTCCTTTTATAGACGGAAACTGTGCAAAGAGGAAACAGATAGGTAAGTGATGGGTGTAAAATAGGTTGGCCAATATTGAAGGGATGATGTTGCCTAATTTATGGAGGGAACAGAATAACAACAACGGTGGTGGCATGATTAGCGATTTAACGTAAATTTCTCAATTAACGTCGGGTTGCAGGTGGATGGATGCTATCCGTTCTAGTTGGCAACAAACTCATAAACTTTTCAACTTTTGAATCATTTAGATTCAGAACTTTAGTGGAGAATTTTCCGAGGTTTTTATTAAATTAGAATACTACCCTTGTTAATACGATAATTTACAGTTTCAATGAGACGTCTAGCTCAGATATTTTCTTTGTAGGTAAATATTATCAAATTTATTTTTAGTATGATAATAATATTAAAAGGTAGTAAAGCTTCTTAGAGTTAGAATATGTAAAATATAGAGGCGAAATTCTTGGAACTAAGTTATAATGCGACAATAAGAAGTACCTCGTCCATGATAATAAGGTAAATAAGTTGTGCCAGTTTTATTTAATATTGTACCATTCACCTGTATCCGAAAACTGCCTAATAATGTTAAACATTTTGACAGTCCCTTAATACTAACATAACAGCAACAAGAGAAACGAGAGCCAATGTAGTTGCTGTACACGTTCTATATTAGAGAACGTCAACATTTGAGACTTCAGAACATTGTTAATAATACAAAGTTTCCAGCAAGATGTACGTAATTAAATCTTCTAAACAATTGTGGTATATTTACCAGATTTACCCATTCTATAGAATGATACCACATAGTAGTAGTAGTAAGAGTAGAACAGAAAAGCGAAAATTCCAACAACCACCCGTTTAGTCGTCGTCACCCCGTGAATATTTTCAGGTCACTAAAAATCGCTACGGTTTTAAACTGAAACTTTTCTCATTTACCTAATCCGTGTATATGGAAATGAGATGTTTTCTTTCAAACTAAAGCAAAGTATTTTAACAGTTAACCACACTGATTTCACTCTTATATCGTAAAGAGAACTTCAACTGATAACAGTCAAACTAACTCACTTTTCAATTGAAATTTAATTTTTATTTATTCTTTGATTACCTCTCGTGCCTCTCGGCATATTTCATTTGATTTTTATTACATGTAACTTTTGAAAAAGTGGTTGAATTAACTCTCCAACACACGTTATCTTCTCTCTCTCTCTTTCTCTCTCAAAAAGGTGTATGATTGATGGTAATGGAAAGAATAAAATTGCTTGGCGCACTTAAAGAAAGATTAGTTGCGAAATTATGTGAGGAAAATGATTAATTAGACCACATGCAACTTTGCCATTCACTATCCTAACATTGCACTAGAAGCTCCCGACATATACATACACAACATACTATAATTTGTATATTTGATATTAAATATTCTGTCTTGCTGTTTTATTTTTCATAATTACAGACCCTTTTATTGTAAAGTAAGAGAAGGGAAAGCTATTTCCTGATTAAACTCCAGTTTCTGAAGCATCATTGTTAATAAGTCAACTGTATATACTTTTTATTCAAACTTAAAATTTAACGAAACAAGTCTCGTTTGACACACACAAAAAAAACGTCCTTTTTATCTATTCGTGAGTTAGTTTATTAGCAGGTTACTGACACTAGGAGGTACTAGATTGAAGTGGCAACATAAAAGAAGTGAATTGTCGCTCGATTTAGACACATTTCAGTCACGAAAGATACAATCAAAACAGGATAACAAGATTGAATCCTTCCAAGTTTTCCTTTCTATTCCTATTATTATTATTATTCTCAGGAAATATACGTCTACCTTTTTATCAAAAGAGGAGAAAAAGCCTACAACTCGATCAACATGTTATACTTACTATTAAACGACATTTCGTCTTGGTACGGATGCTATCATTGTCATTGTTGTTGAATATATAAGTATACCTATACATATAAGTAACCAATCAAAGTTATCTCGTTATATGTGAGTCATAACTTTCAGTAACTTATTTACTGACTTGTTGAAATATAGCAATTTTATATATGCAAATAAGATTATTATTATTATGATTATTTGAAATCTCTGTCCCGCAGAGATAAAAACTGAAATGATTGATGTTGTCCAATTTGCATACATAGACTTTTCTTTCGGAAATTGTAAATACGGCTCACTCACAAATTATATATTCTCCTGTATATGTATATACGTGTATTTGGTTTAGATAGAATACTATGGAGCATCTGGCTAACTGTTGTAACATAAGCCGACCCTAATCATTGTTGTTTAGCTGTGATTTGATTTAATCGTGTATACCACCTGTGGTTCAGCAATGACCCCTATATTCAGACTAATATCTACCATATGTGGATCAGTGTACAGAAATCAATCTCTGGAGATTTTCCACAGTTCAGTGACAAAAAAACGACAACGCAAACATAATGGGGTACATTAACCAAATATTATTACTTAAAAAGTGGGTATGCCCAGTGAGGCTAAACGCTTAGAACGGTTGCCAACGGTTGAAAAGACCATTCGCTGGACGCGCACCGACTCTTAATAGAGGACTTTACACACACGCTCTTTTACAAAAGCCCATCATTTTGGGCGCGCAAGAATGTCCATCCGTCGTGCGTTCTCAGTCACGTGGTTAAGAGTGTGTGGTGTAAAGTGCACTAACGGTTCATAACAAGTTCCAACATATCGCCAGCTGCATCGTTTCAACTGAGCAACCCATCGGTTTGTTGTTTAGACAACAGTAAGTGAGTAAGCGCTTCGCTTCGCTGGACTTACCCAGTGTTTTGAAATCACAGCAAACCATTAAATATTTAGTGGGAATTCATTTAGGAAATAAATCTCTGACATGGTGACAAACAAACAGAATTATTAAAAACTCCATAGTCATGTTGAAAATAATCAATTATTATTTCCATTTTAGCACGGTTACAAAGATGATTAAATCCATTTATAAAACATTCTGTCATAAATTGTTTATATTAAACCATAGAATTTATTCATATATTAGTTTACAGTTATTCACATATATTTCCATAAATGCACCGCCGATGCAATTGCAAATGAAATTACCTTGTTTTCAATAAATTACTTACAGTATATAAGCACAGCATGCAAATCTCTCCATAAAATATACTTCTTATATATTTATTTCATTATTTATACACAGTTTATGTTAGGAAAAATCGAAATAATTTGATATCCACATAAATAATTCGAAAAAAACTGAAACAGGTGAAAAGTATATCCTAAGAAACTCCGTTTTGTATCATTTTTAGGGAGCGGTCATAGTCACGCTATTTCCTTATACATCACCGATAGAAATCATTAAATAACCAAGCCATATGCTTGTATTTTTAATTTTTAATGAATAGTTAAAACCCCCTGGAGAGAAAGAAAAATTACGGAAAAAATTATCGAAAAACTCCTATTAACAAAAACAAAAAAAAAAAAAGAAAACAGCATGTATATTTACCCAAGGAAATAACGGCAATTTCCGTTTTAGCTAATAACTCATCCACTTCGAAAAATTGTTTTGATGTTGTCAATTACAAAAATGAATGTTGATCGAAAAATTAAAACCTCTTCTCTCTATCTGTGAGTGGGTTTTTGTATTTCTTTTTTTTTTTTGCTTAGTTACGTCAAACCTATTTCATTTCTAAACTGGAAGTAATGTTAAAATTAATGTAGTCCGAAAGAGGAACCGGTTCCGGGTTAAACTCCTGGTATTTTAGGTCACAACGGATCCTCTTTCCGGCGCCTGTTCTCCTCTCTCAACTCACTGCACACTTCGTCTTCTACCCATTGCTATACTGAACTAAATCCACAGACCGAACCAGTAAATTGCATGTCACTCTTCTAAGACGAATAGGCAGACGTGAAATTTGTATCAACTAGTTTTTAAAATGGATTCGAAAAATTTGAACACCAACAATTATGCACAGATTATACGCAGGATTTAACCACGTCCACAATTGTTTTTTGTATCAATCACCTATTTAGTAGTATTGGTATTATACTTTGGAATTAATGCAGCTCAAGAATCTTGGAAACTGTCTATAAATATCTAAAGAATCCAACAGTTATCAACGTTTATTTTTATTACTGTCTACTGTTTCACTTATATGCCATTCCATTCGGGTAATTTAAAGTTTCTAAAGGGAAACTTCCCTTACTTTAAAGTTTTAATAGGTTATAGCTTCAAAATGTTGGTGTATACGACTTTCCAGATAAAACATAAATTCTTCATAATATTTGTGAAGGTAAAACTATGCGAAAATCTTGAAAATATTCCAAAAGTATTCATTTTATGTTTCAACATCAATTCAAACACGAACCAAGACAATTAAATCAAAATTGTGTATCATGTTTCGATAAAACTTGATATTACTATTCAAATTGTACGTATAATTTAACTAGATATCCCATATAGCTATATTGTTTATATTCATATGTTATATCTATACAGAAAACCAGAATTGTCAGGTTTCTGTCGAATTGAAATTTGCTAATTTGGCAAATTTGTGAGCTTTTAAAGTCGATGACGCAACGCCACCCATAATATTATCCCGATGGAAAATATGGGACAATAAATCACAGAAGGCGGCGAAAGGAACTACCTGTTCCCGACTGGAGTAATCAGAGAACATTTCTGCATGTAAAGTTTATGAAAGCTCGCATGAATCTTGAATTAATATGCCGCAGGCCTTGTGTTATTACGTGATGAGAACGGTTCACGTGACCGGGTTACCACATCAGTGTTCAAGAAGACCACACAACTATAGAAGATAACCACCAACAACCACCAACTAACATTTCTACAATAACTTTGTCTCTATCTCTCTATTAAACTATCCAAATGTTGTTTATTTAGAAATGATATGATTTAGTGTAGAACACGAACGATATTGTAGACCCGTTCGGCAATTAAATTATGTTGACTGGATGCAAGAAAATTACATTTGTCCTACTGTTTTATCATTATTTTCAACAAACGAAAAAGGGACACACACAACTAAATTAATAAATTAATTATATCTAATTGGGTAGGAAAAGCCGCGATGGTAATTGTCAAAATGAGCTCAAACAATTAGGAAGCTTGAAGTGGAATTTGTTACTCAAGAGGTTGCTCACATATGCTGACTTGCTTAATCACTACTACGTATATGTAGGTTTGTGTGAAAAGAGAGAGGTATGAGATAAAGAGAAAGCTTCTAGATTCATTAAGGACTAAACCCTGGTTGATGACGACGATGGTAACAACGACGACGACGACAGCGGGACAGCCTCCTTAAGAATGTGGCTGTAAGGGGGGGAGTAAGGGTGAAATTTATACTCACAGATCGAGTTGAAAAGGGATTTGATTAATTCAACATCGTTCCTCAATAACGTGATACCATTATATATGATGGCTTACATGTGTACTTTTAAGCCTTCACTAAATCGAAAACTGGATCCCATATACATACCCCCGTCATTCTCTTTCCCAATATCGAATCAAGTGGAATATGCTTCAATAGTTACGCGTTTAATTTGCTTCCACAATTCAATAACAAATTTTACCAAATAATATTGAAAAAAAAATATAGCAAATAACGAGCAGATTATTTTTTTAATTAAATTTGTTAGAATTAACTCCTGCTAATGTCCTGACATGACCAGATTATTGCATCAACATTTATCAAATACATTGGTTCGTGATCAGAACTTTTCAACTTTTGAAACTTTGAAGGTTCTCTCTCACCCTGTCTCTCCTCTCGGCAAGATAATTATTTCAAGCTTCTGAAAATTAAATTTTTTTAATCATTCTATCAGTCGACGATTAATTACGATTAAAATCGTGCTCTTCCGTCTGTTCACCCTATAAACAGTTTTCAAACAGTAAAATATATTCAGATAATTAATTAAAATATAAATCTACAAAACGGAATTTTCTCGTAAATGCTTTTGCATTATATTCATTGTTTTTTTAAATTTTATTTTGTAGTTCTCTATATTCATCCAACTCGTCTATTACTGGTCGACTGGAATAGAAATTACGTAATTGTACAGCCAGTAGAGGCTTTGTTATTAAACTGATAGTGCAATCTAAATGTAAATACCTTGAACAGAACTCTTTAACTTTAGAATGAACTAGAGATTATAATTAAATTTTACGATGAATTAGTTTTTATTACTCGTATCGATTTTAATATAAATCCGATCCACGAGTAGAAATTGTTAAGACCTGAGTTAGTAAATCTTTAGTATTTTAAATTTAGTTTTCGATACATTTAATAATAAAACTTAAAAGAAATCAAAAAGCTCGAGTTTCAAAATCAATGCAATATAATTGAAAAGAAATAAATTATTCTACAACAGTATTTGTGAACTGAAATTGGTTTCTACAATCGGTTTTACAGTTGGTATCATAAAATGAAAATCAACAGTCTTCAAAATGTTGTCGTGCTTATAGAAATTACGATTCTGGCATCCGGCAGTCAGGAAATTCCAGTTTGTTAAATAGTTACGGAAATCTTGTAGAAATGCCACTATATTCTTAATCTTGAAATTATGTTGAAGAACGGTGTTAAAGTGTAAAATAAAACTGCATACAGTTATTTATTCGTAATTGTTATTATTAACTACAGTTTATGAATAAATAAAGTAAATTTTGAACGAATATCAGCTAGAAACGATGACAACGATGATGGTGGTGAAATGGTGGATGCGCCGGGCGAGAGTGACAAGCGAAACTACCGGTTTAAATAATAAACAGAATGTCAAAATTACAGAATATAGTAAATGTTATTAATGCAACCAGTTGAAATAGACATTTGAAGTACTCCTGGAAGTGTAATAAAGTTCCACAAATAGTCATTCCATTTTTTATTTGTTGTTTTACTAGAACTGTTCCTATTACAATTTAGGATAATTTTGTTCAAAATATGTGTATGTAGTTTAATTTTCGTTAAAATTTATTACGTTTAAATATGTTGATGTTGCGAGAAATTGAAACTATGTTTATGTAGAAATAGCGCTCATTCGTGCACTCGTAATAAATTAACTCTGCATACTTGTATTCATTTGAAAGATTAGTCCACAACTAATGCATCTATCCAGTTATATATTATAATGTGTATGATGTTTGTTTCAGGATCGTGTAATGAACCCCTTGGTATGGAATCTGGAGCTATACCTGATGAAGCCATCACCGCCAGTTCCTCTTATGTGGCTAATGTGGGTCCACGGAATGGCAGGTAATTATTATTTCATTCAAAACAAGATCTAATTTCAAAGTGATAAAATAACAAAAGTTTATCTTTTCGAATTATCAAACTAAACAGAACAAATTAAAACTTGCGCCAACATATGACAGATGCCGGACATTATAATTATCCTACTAAATTAGTAACCAGTTTTCCCTACTATTGTACTGTAAATAGATTATAAAATAAATGTTACATTGTTGAATAATGATAATAATAGAAAATAGGAGACATAACATGAACATTAAATCAAATCAACTAAAGAAGAGAAGGGAAAACTGTTTAGACCTCAATTTGCAGACCCACAGAGACCCATACTTACATTAAATCTTATGATAAAGGCGTGGTTTGTGGTTCCCAAAGTGCGTTACATTATATTACTGCTAGGACAGGGACAGAATTCTCTTTTATAACCACTGATCTACACGCACACATAATCTAGTTTTCATCCTACCACTAGACCGTTCTACAAAAAGACAGACAAAGAAATTTTCATAATGTTATCCACTTTGCTGATTCTCTGCATAGTTGTCATTGGACAATAAAGATTTTTCTATGTAAATATGACATAAATTTCACAGTTTGGTGGAGATCTATAGATCTGCCAGTTAGAGAAGCGTTTCAAACAAAAACAGTTATAATAGCATTAAGAGAAAAGAATAAAAAATCAACTACTTTGTATTGGTTGTAATCAATTTTCTGTCGATAGTATTTTACTGGGGAATTGTTTAAAATATCTCCAAGCAATTGCTAATTAGTTATAAAAAGAATCAAACACATTAATTCAATTTGATTGGAAAGTGTACCAGATAAAAGCTTCAGGCCAACAACAAAAAGGACAGCACTAAATTTACAACTTCTGACGAGACACGGGTCTAACTTAAATTATTTAATCCCGGGCTAGGATGTACGTTCTTTTTGTGTCCCGACTTTACCGCCTATATCACTTATAAAACTTCTTTGCTTTGTATCTCTAACGCATATATTCTTTTTATGTCTCTCCTCTCTGTAATAAACTCAAGTTACATTATATACACCTATATTTTTTCCCATACATACGCTTAAAACATGAAAATTATCCGTAGGGCACGATTTTGTTAAAATCCAGATGCAAATTCTAATAAACTTGAAATATCGGTCCTGGATAAGCAAATAGGATGGCAATTTAACCAACTAAGCTAAATCTGAAAGGGACTATAGCTCGTCGCGTCCTAGGAGACCGTACAGTAGATATGTCCGAAACTACCCCCAACACCACTTCGTAGTGGTGGTAGTGGTGGTGGTGCATCCACAGCCAAAGCAGTAAATCAAGACACTTGAATCTGCCGGGAGTGATAATACGAGCCGACATAGAGAAATATGTACGGGCATTCCGGCCTGTTTTGCTCTGAAAATTCCACCATTATCCTTCGTTACAAAATAGTTAAGGGGATATTTCACAGAAATCCTGAGATAACTTTTGCGAATCTTTAACACTGAATAGAAGGGGATGGTGGAAAATAAGGGGAGAGTTTAAGAAAAATAAGTTGTCGGATCCTGAAATTGGAGATACCTACTTAATCTAATGAGATACAATATTGACTATTGACTGCTGGAGGCTTTCTCCGAAATTATCCTCCACTTCCTACTGATTACGGCAGGAATGGCACGTCATTTGTCAAACATTGAATCGATTAAATACAATTCGTTATATGTATATACAAGTATTCAGTCTTATTGATTGATTGGATGTCTTGGTAATTTTATTTTATTATCAAATATTCTAGTCGTTGATATCTTTGATTATTCTCTGACCGGATGTAGTACGTTTATGTAACAGACTCAGTGTCTACTGATTGGTATTCAATGAACAACAATTGAATCATCGATTAACGTTGCAAACAATGTATGTAGTTCGGTGGTTTAGCCACAAATTGTTAAGTGGTTCCCAATGGGTTAGAAAATAGGGTAGCCACAATTGAGGGCGCACAGTTACCAACAAACATACACCAGCAATAGTCTTGTTGGAGTAACATAGAGCTAGTATCATTTCTAGAACATGTACGAGAGAATACAGATGCAGCGATAATTGGCAAGCAACGCATACAGAATAACCAGTAATGGACCAATAAGTTGTTTAAAACTCCATTAGTTTGTACGAAGCTGGTCGTAACGCGCTAGGGACCAGGCTTTAGTTCTCATTAGTCAGACCAGCCTGTTTCCCCTCCAGGATATAGGACATTTCGGTGTTCCTCTCATGAATTTGTCTAATTTCTCCCGAGGGAATTCTCAGTACTGAGCTAGTCGCTACAAGGTCAGTTTCGTTGCAGCTGATACTACAATAAAAATAACACCTTTAATAAAATAAACACCGATTATCGGCGCACTTATTAGAATAAAATCAGACATGTTCCAATTTAAAATTCATATAATATTCGTGAGACAAAGAACATCTGGAATGTCAATGGCCTTAAAACAGCGGGTCCGTCTGAATTTCCATGTAGGTAATCCAGGGTGCCATACTGGAGCGAGATGAATAATCCAGGAAATTTGTGTGTGAGAGCTTGTCAAATAAAAAGTGTATCCATGAATCCAAAGTTTAAACTTTGGCACGTTTAAATCTGAACATGAAAGTATTCAAACTATTATAAAACCATCCACAAATTGGATATTTTATTAAAATATGCAACACAAATTTCTATTATCATTTTAACTGATATCCCCAAAAGGATTTGTATAAATTTTGTAACGATAAACTCATCCTTCTTTGTCTCTGTATATTGATTGGATGAAAGTTGAAATAAAAATATTTATTTGCAAATTTTTAGATGATATTTCGAGAAACTTTTATTGAATTCGGAATGAAAAACAACTTGTGCAAGTTTTACTTTAGTGCAATCTTCGTACTAGAGAATTCTAAATGTGTTGACGTCTCTAGGACTCTAATGCATACGAGATTAATCTAGCACCTACACACATAGTTTTGTTTATTCATAGCAAATTTATGCAACGAAGAGGAAACACCACCCTTTGATCAACCGAACAAACTTAAAATTTTTCTTAATATTTAATCGTAAACTACAACAATTTTCAATCTAAATAAAGTCATGAACGATAAAATCGATAAGATCATTTGTTGGAAAGTCTTTGATGCTACCATGTGCGGTCCAATTACGCCAACAGGAAGATTTATCTTTTGTTTTTTTTTTTTGTTGGTTGGTCGAGGCTCCGACTCTTTTTGTTTCTGTTAGTCCTTGTCTTCAACATCAATTTTTGAAAAGGACGATTCATTGATTTATCATTAATCTCTTTCAGACTACGAGTCGAAAAAGCTGGAGGTGGCTGGTGTCCAAAACAACAAGTGGAACGAGGAATCCGGGAATACCTTCAAGTTGATCTTGGTACAGTACATTTAGTTACCGGTGTACAAACACAAGGTAGATATGATCGTGGCCGTGGTCAAGAGTATGCTGAAGAATATACGGTGGAGTATTGGCGTCCCGGTCTTGATGAATGGCGGGAATATAAACGATGGGATAATAAACAGGTAAAATCGATTTTCATTATTTGCTAATCTATAACATCACGTATCGTGTTTAATATAATATTTAATTAAAAACAAAATTTTGTATACCTACAGGACTTGTTGTTGTCAAGTTGCATGAAAGCGGATATTATTGTAGTTATATGTTGGATATATAGTAAAATGATAAGCTTTTGTCGTTGGAGAACACTGTAATTTTGATATATTTGAAAAGTTGATAACAGAAATTTATATAAAAATTTTAATCGATACATATAATTTGAGTAGTTCGTTTCTTTTTGGCCTCTTTTTTTTCCTGTCTTCTATCAACACGCAAAGGGTGGT
>JAZBHA010000126.1:36166-50267 GCA_037464855.1 Iselma pallidipennis | reverse complement strand
GGGAATAACCATCATGCAATATAGGGATAGAACGAAGTGGATTGATTTTTCGACTAACACAACACATGTAATACAACAAAAAAAAAGGTGTAATACAAAAGAACACTTTTATATCAATGTCAGTAATTCTATTGTGATATGAAATTGCTTTTTAACTTATCGCTAAGTAGACATAGCCTTTATAAATGTTATACATTGATAAAAAATTTGATCAATACTATTAAAAGGAGTATTATCAAAGTCATCAGTGATAAGTGACATGTAAAAAAAACTAAGAAACAGCTATAAGCACTTATGTATGTGGAGATTAAAAAAATATATGACCATTGAAACAATCCCTAAAATGTCAGATTTAACACAATTCGTGAGTACTTGAAACAATAATCACTGGAAAATTGATGGTCGAAATTAGATATGACAGTAAAATAATCCACTGGGTTATATTTTATATTCGTACTCGTTATATATTTCGTAAAAATATGTTCCAACTCTACAGAGAGTAAAATTGCCCATTACTACAAATTTTAATTTACTAAAATTCCACCAACCCTTCCATTACAAATTATATACAATTAATAACCATTTTTTTGAATTAATTTAAAGAAAAAAACTTTGTTTAATCTCGGTTAATGAAAATCGTATTGTAGCCACGCAATCTATATACGTATTTTTGTCGTGATTGTTTGTAACAAACGGTGACTTTCACAAATCATCAACTTATCCATCAACCACAAAGAGTTGAAATAAGGAGAATATAATATAAGAGTCTTGTTGGCATGCAATCGAATATTCTGTATGTCTCTGTTTTCGTGTGTGTATGTGTGTGTGTGTAATAGTTACGAGTCAATTCCAAGTCAGTTTGCGGAAATATCTTGGCGATCGGTGATCTCGTCAACCCTATTTCTACCATCCTGCTTTTATTCTGTATTAGAATGACCGTCACTAGTTCGTATACACATACATTGATACGGGTCAATGCGTTCGGAATATCCAGCTGAAAAAGCAACGATCTTAGCAACATGACGATGATGATGATATTCTATCAAAACGGAAAATTCAATGTCCAGATGTTATTCTACTAGATACCGTTTAATTGAAATCCCTTACATAATTCAAACCACTGATAGTCCACGAAAAACAGACGAGTTTAATCAATCGACATCCAGTCTTCAGGTGCCACTGCTTGCGACTCAACAGCAACTACAAGCTTGTCCTGAAAAGTAAAGTAGTTCTGTAAGCTTAACTAGGGGTGAAAAATAATTTGTCTCCTTGACCGATAGTTCTGGTCCAATCAAATTTTATAATTTTTTAAACGAACCAACTGAGGCATCAGTACAAATTATCATTGATTGTGATGCTGTGATTTAAAAGATTGTCGTAATGCAATATAATAATGGATGCTTCCACTTTCATCAATCACTAGAAATTTTCGATTCACCACAATTTTAATTGCCGTCTTTTAGTTTAATGCATATTTTGAATCATCATCTAAACTAAATAGATCTTTTGAATAAGCGTGCGAATAGATAATTGAAAATAATAGATTGTTTAGCACGAACATGTATGATCAACTAGTTCCGTAGATGTTAGTAATTGGAAGGAAACCCTCAGCTCTTCTACATATGCACGTATATCGTATGTATGTGCTTTGTAGTTAATCGTCGGCATTTATTGACATTTTAATTAATTTAACTGTAAATAAGGGAGACGCTTATTAAGAACTAGTTAGGCACCTAATCAATACACATAAATACATACATAATTTATATGGAAATAACATGAATTGCACCAAATCAATTTCAATTTTATTTTTTAACGTTCACTGTTAATTCAAATTATTCAAAATCGCAGTATTGTTTTGATAATTGCCAGGAAAAAGACAGAAATAGGAAACAGTCAGTGAAATAAAAAACACAGGCGAAGGTCAGAATCCTGGACCGACATTCAAACAATTTACACTAAAACCGAATAGCGTAAATTTCAAGAATGCTATAAATTTAAATTAAAATATCATTAATTCATATAACATTTTTTGTATTGTCTCGTATATTGTGATGATCAATTTCAATTAAATTTCTGTATATATTGTTGGACAAAGAACGAAAGAACGAAGCTTGAGAATTTTAAACATTAAATTCAACAAAACAGATAGGAGCAGGATAGTACAAAAGAACCACTATATATAGATATTTCTCAGATCTTTAATCTTATCAGATTGTCTGTCAGCAAATACAATACGTTGCAGTGATATCGTTCAAACACAGAATTGTAGTACATATTTTATTGTATTTGACTATACAGAATGTAAAGAAGTCTTTATTTCTAATTAAAAATTACTTCTGATACAATATTGTGATCATGGTTGAGAACTACTATTATCTTAAGTCGGTGGAGAAATTTCCAAAGTTTCGTTACAGGATTATATACCACTACCTGTCTCCAAATTTCTTACACTATAGGTATAGTCCAACAGTATTTATGAAACGTTTATCTCTTACCTCCATCATCACTGTCAGAAAATGCAAATCAAGGAAGCGGCTAATGTTGTCTAGTACTATAAGAGCTGATTATATAAACAGGGGGGACTACTATCTAGACACAATAGCAGGTTCCCTCAAACCCTTACATTATTGTTTTGTGAATAGACAACAAAGGTAATTGATTAACTCCTGATTACAATGTCGCATATATAGTGCAGGAATTATTGTTAATATGACTAGTTGTTGTTGTTCTTATTGTATTATTTGCTAAAGTCAATTAACAACAGAAACGACGTATGTTGGGAATTCTCAAACAAATCGTGACCCAGTTTCGTTATCATCACTATTTTGAGGATACTCCTATTATTAATTTTATTGTAATTTTTGTGAATTTTTTTCAGATATTACGCGGCAACAGTGACACAGCTTCTGTTGAAAGTCACCGTTTAATGCCGCCAGTATTCGCCAGTAAAGTCCGTATTTTACCGTACAGTGTTCATAGAAGAACAGTTTGCCTTCGAATTGAACTTTTGGGGTGTCCTTATGAAGGTAAATATATTTTAATTTATTATATACTATAATAACTTTTGTTGGAAAACCGTGACCATTAAAATATTGCAAAATTAGCAACGGAAAAATCCGGACGTCAGTATTGTATACACATCGATGTTTACTTGGAACAGGATTTAACAAACAAAATATAAATCAACAAAAATAATAACGTACATCATTGACTTTGCGGATTAACTGGTATTGTTTTATTTCGTTTTGGAAAACGTTCATGATTATTGCCGTATCTTAAATAGGAATTCTAACCCGGCGCATCCACCATTTTTGATGCCATACATTCGGCCATCAAAATAATCCGGTTTTTTTTTATAAAATGAACTAGTTTTATCAGTTTTAAAATCAAATTTTATTTAATGTTTCACTTGAAAGACTAACTTTAATAAAAATATTTATGGTTTTAAATACCATTTTACATTACGCTTAATGGTGTAGTGTTTTATTACAATTTCCGATGATTGTGCTATAAGTTTTAACACCAATTTTTTCAATTTTCTCCTGTTTATTAGTTAATAAAAGCTCATTTTCAATAGTTTTGTTGTTGTTGTTATTGTTGTTGTTCGTGCTATTTTTTGTTTACTGTTAATTAAAGATAATGTTGAAGTAACGAATATTTATTCGAATTCATCAAAAGTACAAAGTTGGAATTGTGGAATAAGAAAGTGACAACAAAAAGTTTGCATTGTCAACTCTGTTGTGTAGCTTTTCCTTAAGAACAATACACTGAAATGGAACAAATAACAACCGTTAAAATAACGACAGAACCAGAAGTATTAGGAACAGAAGTAACAACAACAACAACAACAACAAACAACAAATCGTTGAGAATCATTTGCTTGAAATAACATGGAAAAAGTCAGCGTACAGCAAGCATGTAAATGACCTCCTACCGCCCTCTCGTCTACCCTTCATATCTTGTAATATTGTGGTTTTGTTATTAATCAGTGTCAGAAGCAGTGAGAGAGAATTTATACATAGGTGCCTCTAACACAAACGTTAGATTACATCTAGTAAAGGCCATTGAGCGTGTGATCCTGCTACTTAACTTATCCATAATTAATAGGCAAGTAGTAGTAGTAGTACTTTGAGTGACATTCCATGAATAGTTTACAAGACAAGTCGTAATGGAACAGAGAATGGACAACCTTCTCTTTAACGAAAAGTTTAATTTAAACATTACCAGACCCACCCAGTTCGATTAATTATAAAGATTTACAACAACTATGAATCGACCAACATTTATTATAGAAATTATGTCAACGGTACACTTTCAACCGATATTTCTGGCCTTTGTTGGATATTTGGAGACAATCGAGACTGGGATTATTTAATAAACTTAACACATCAACTATACCAGTCTTAGAAATTTTGTGAATATTGACTTTTACATTCAAATCACTGGATGCACAAAAAGAGAGATCTGCTCTTAAAAGCAAGTAGTTTTCAGGAATTTGACTATAGAAGTCAATATTCACAAAATTTTTAAGACTGTTGTACAAACCATCTGGGTAAGATTAAAGTAGTCTTTCAATCAGCCAAATTGCAAGCTTATTTCAATGAAGTCTCACTTGTAGGAGCCTCACTTACTTTTACAAATGTTTATTATCGTAATACATTAAAGGAACAATTTTATTACAGCAATTGATTTATTTTCCGGTTATTTACAATAAAAACCGCCCTCACTACACAAATAAATGTATAGGAAACTTTTAAAAAGGGTATCGAAAACAATAAGGGGAGAACACATTACAAAGCCATTTATAGGTGCATTGGCTAACTTTCCATGAAACTTTTTTCTAAACACTGAACCAAAAAGCATTACGTTTTAAGTGCATTCACATGTGTTTCCAATAAAACCTAGCCGGTTTTTTTTTGGCCTCTCTATCCTTGATTGTTATCTCTAGCATATGCAAACTGAATTGTTGGCAAAATACTGTAGATATTCGAAATTATTTTAACCGTTTTGATGAAATCAACCGCTTGCACCAATCGATTATTAAGACTGCAGCCAGTTCATATATGAAGGAAAAAATCTTTTCTTCTGTCAACAATTCTATTTTTATTATATTTCACATTGTATTGCAAGTTATTCTGTATATATGGTTGTTTGTTGTGCGGTCTTGAAACTTGACAATATCGATATAGTCCTGGGATAAATTTCCTGTAGGCTATCGTTTATAATATACTATATATAAGACATAAGATAGTGCTCAGACTGCATCATGGTAAAATTCCAAACGTTTATCACGCTATCAATCTCCACGCTAGTCACGACCCTTAGTGTTAATGTTGACAGATTCATATTAACACTCACCCCTTTTGTTAGGGAGAACCCTCCTCTATCTACACATAACTACTAATATTATGTCATTTTTTTTCGTTCCCCCTTTCCTTCCTTTCAAATATTTCTTTTCAACTAATTTCCTGAAAATACCCGAACTCTGTCAGTTAGAGAATCCCAGTTTGTTAAAATTTAATCTAATAATTACTGACAATACTCTCGTACTCTTGTTCTTAATATATTAAACATCATATCAAAGGGCAATCACGTTTGTGTCTTGCCTGAATCTAATTAAAACCCGGATCTTGCCAGTTAGATGCAAGAAACCGAATATTGAGTAAGTAAGTGTGTCGCGATTATGTCTCCTTGATCCTTATTATACGAATTAGGACGATAATTCAGTTTGATGGGTGGGCGACATCTGGTCTCTTCCAGCCTTTCTCTTGGCAACATTTCATTATTCAATATTAAAGAGGACGACTTCCGGATATAATATTTACGGAAATCGTGATATCTTCACAAACTCTATATATTGAATTTAATTAATGGAGTGTTTAAACAACAGCCACCGTATGAGGGGTGGTTCAGGTGTACGCTAGTATTGCTTCCTTCATTTCACATTAATTTTTAGCCCCAAGTCTATATTTCATTTAAATAATTAATTAAAGACTAAGTTACGGTATGAGATGGAAATAATGTCAGTTATTAATTTATTAGATTAATTTAGAGGAATGAGAATTTTCCAATTTGTCCTTCTTTCAGGTGGTGTTATCTCGTATACGGCCCCAGAAGGTTCAGAGCCGATTCAAGGTATCTATGATAGTTCGTATGATGGAATTATTCGTGACGGACAATTATCGGGTGGCTTAGGTAGATTGACTGATGGTGAAATTGGTGCTGATAACTTCCGTCTTGATATCGGCTACGGAAAAGGTTCAACTTTCTTCTTCATGAATTTTTACTGACATTTGTTTCTAATTTTTCTTTTTCTTTTTTCTACATTATAGGAAATGGTTGGGTAGCTTGGAGGAACGATAGCACACCGAATGGTTACGTCGAATTAATATTTGAATTTGACCAAATTCGAAACTTCAGTGCTGTACATTTGTTTACCAACAACTTTTTCAGTAGGAACGTACAGGTTTGTTATTGAAATATTCAAAAGCTATTTCACTAAAGACCAAGTTGAGGGAGAAGTTTTCTTCTTTTCTTTGCTTTTTTTTTCTAAAAAAAAAACGAAATCATTTTTCAATAGAAAATGGGAACGATGAATATTTAATAACGATCATGAATGTGAATATTTCAGCAGTACAATATGAAAGTAAATATATCTATTATATATAACAGTAATGCGAAAATGGAAACTAGTGCAAATCGTTTCGGCTCAATGGGAAATCGTTTTTTGAATTTTTCATGGAGGCAAAGTTGGAAAGCTTTTGCCAGGACAAAATACTATTCCAACACAACAATCGCATAAGCTCCTCTAATAATAATTTTTGGCCAAAGCAAAAAGCTTTTTTCCGGTTGACCTCGATTCAAAGCCAATTTTACCTGATGTGTATTTGTTTAATTCAAATATGTAGTCTTTCGTTTTATTGTTAGTTTTTTTTATACAAAACAAACGACCCAAAACTATATAACAATAGAAAATTGTTAAGCCTCTGCTGAAAGCGTCACGTTTCATTAAATACATCTTTATTGTTCGAGATGTTCGTCATTACTGCACACGTAATTGATTTTATTGTTTCATCATTTGTCTTTTCAGGTTTTCAGTAAAGCTAAGGTAATGTTCAGTATTGGTGGTCTATATTATAATGGTCCAACATTGTCCTATTCATACATGCCGGACAAAATCTTAGAGAATGCCAGGAATGTTTCCATCAATCTTCATCAAAGATTGGCTCGTTTCATTAAATTACGCCTATTTTTCGCTGACCGTTGGATGATGATTAGTGAAGTAACCTTCGATTCTGGTGAGTGATTAGTGATTCTTTACGAAAATTATTACAGAAATCTATTAATCCACTAGAAAAAAACAGTCCCTCGTAGACTCAATTGATAAGTTCTGTTGTCACAAGAAAATAGACAAAAAAGATCAACTAACTCCAACGTAAAGTAAACGATATCTGAAACTTTACCAAGTTTTAAGGCGAAATTAACACCCATAAGTACTTGTGTTAAAAAAAAATACCATGTATTCTACCTCAAGCATTTTAACAACTTCTCCAACTTTCGCTAGACTTGAAACAAAAACCCATACAAATTTGTTGTTGATTCATCCCGTTCGTGCTTAAAGATCTGTGTAAATATGGAGGCAAAAAAAAAATTAATTTAAATTGTTTAATATGAAAACTGCTAGTGTCGGCAATTTTGTTGTATTTTATTTTTTTGAATACACCATTGGCGGTAACGTGTGCTATCTCTTTTGGTCATCTCTTTGTATGTATAAAGGGAGTTTTAGACGAGTTTGCATGTAATACATACCATACGTGTAAAAGAAAGGAGTAGTTAATGATTACGACGTGTTTTTCAGTGCCTGTCGCCTTCAATATTACCGAAGAGGCCACTCTGGATCTCGATGAAAACGAACTTGTTGTCAACTCAAATGGCGATAAAACCCTAGACGCTTTCGAAACTAGTAAGTAATCAAAGTTTTATTTTAGCCCATATTGTCTTTGTGGAACTTTATCTAATTCACAAGAGACACGACCTATTATTATTATTATTTTCTTTTGAAATTAATAACTCTGAAGGTGTTTAGAAGTTATTTTATGTGAATTTTCAGTTGCTGCCAAAAAGGAAAGTGACACATACGTTGAAGTGATAATTGGTGTTCTGACTGCAATCGTGCTACTTTTACTGATTGTTTTCGTTATTATTGTGATATTGAACAAACGTCATAAACTTCAAGGATCACCAACATTATTAAAGAACCCTTTCGGTGTTACGATCAATATGAAAGTAAGTTTTTCGTTTGAGTTGCTTTTTTCTCTCCTCATCATTTCCAACAGGCAATTTTATCAAAGCTATCTAGCTCGTCAACAGTGATGAGTGGTATAGAGTGCCAGAATTTTTATGAGTTCGAGTATGAAAAGGCTCTGGTCGCGCCACACTCTCTCTCAGTTGACTTAGTTAATTGGAAAATGTTCACATTAGGATGATTAATGATGGCAAATCCTGGCAAAAGGGGCGCCAATATGTATCTTTACTTATATAGTACTATTATACATCCTAGTGCATAAAGATATGAAACTTTCCAGGATTTACTAATGAACCTGTCGTCAAGTAACAATGCTGCCACAAGCAACCACCAAACACCTGTAGGCCAAGAACCATCCAGTGATCCATCATCAGCATCATTCGAACAATATCGATCACCATTAGTCGGTCCGTATTATACACGAAATTATGCAACATTACGTTGTTCATCGACAATAGAACAATCAGATGATGTAGACGAGGTAGTGGAAGAAGAAGAAGAAGAACCACCAGCAGTACCACCATTACCGGATTCACCAACATTGCATCAAAGTCCATCACCATTACATTATAGAAGTCTACAAAATACGCCGGCAATAAGTCCTAAATCGAAAATGATTAATTTAGGAAATTATTTTCCCAGAGTTGCTACCGACCCACCGAATCGGAAACGATATCATACAGCGCCTAGGGAGAAACACAGGGTAAGGTTTATTATATATAGTGTACATCAAAATTGTGGTGTATTTTACTGCAATATAGCTTAATAAATTAACTATTTCGGTGCTTTGGATAGCTGTCAGTAGAATGATTGTCGACAATGTTACCAGAAAATGTGCTAATGACATCTAAATTGATTGTACGAATTTTCTGATTATTAGCAAAAAGGCAAAATCATTATTCAAACGTTTCGTAATTTGTTTATACAATCAACAGAACGGTGCAAATAAACAGGATCATTATACTGAATTGGAGAGAACGATTATTTATCAAAATAACCAATTAAGACTGCATCCGATCGTTTTTTCCGTATTTTTTTTCCTTGGAAATGTTTCACAATTCGTCTAAAAATTCTCGGTACGATAATAATTAAATCTTGATAATACACCCAATATAATTGGTATTATATCAAAATTATGAATTATTCGTTTATTATACTAAATAGATATCTAATATCGCTTCTGTTTCTTGTTCTATTATATAATTTCGCGATGTCATATAATATATCATGGAATCGGATGTAATAAATTAATATTGCAGATACCGCCGCCAGTTGTCTGTTGGAATATCGCTCCCAGTATGGGTCATGCTTATAACTGTAGAGAAACTGAATTAGTTCCAATACCACGGTATTCTCTAAGGCCTTTAGAAAAACTTGGCACATGTCATGCCGGAGAGGTAAGTGATGAATAAACAATTGTACTTTAGATAGATAATTTAATCAACCGTATTTCCTCATCATTTGGGTTTAATTAAGGGCGGGGTTGGAACAAATCACGGATTAAAACAACCTCATAAATTTTATTACTCATACATCATAGACTTATAAGGGTGTTCTCTATAATAGAGCCCTTTTATTTTGGTACTCTATATGTACAGAGCCCATACCTAGAGCGACTTTACGGGTCTCACAATTGTATTTTGAAATTGGACGCCTTTGCTCTACGCCTCGAAAACCCTACAGCCAGCTCTGTAGATGTGCATAGTTTTAAAAAACAAAATCTAACTTTTGATGATAATTTCCCGTTTATTTCCCTATCTTATCCTGTATGTATACTATATGTATGTACATATTATACATATATATAATTCAACACCAACTATAAGCCGGATGTTTATAATCCGTCCATCCATTTCCAGATCACTCTATGTGAAACGGAAGGTCTTGAGGATATAATACCAGGCGTATGCCATTTAGTTGCTGTCCGGACACCAAATCCGGAAAAGGCGAAAAGCGAAGCAGCAACTGGTTCAATGGAATCATTGCGTGAAGTCCGTTTTCTGGCTAATCTGAATGATCCGAATATATGTAAAGTTTTGGGTATATGTACAGCTGAACAACCACCATGGACAATTATTGAATATGGTGAAATGGGTGATTTAGCACAATATTTACAATTTTTAATTAATCGAAATGGTAATAATGTACGATCATCTACTGATCAACCAATCAGGTAATTTTACATTGTTTTTTATTGAATTTTTCTTCTGAATCTATCAAAATGGAAACCATAAAGATAAAAACATTGATGTATATGTGGAAATTTACGTTGCATACAAGACATGTGAATGCATCTCGTGTAAAAATTGCACTGAAATATAACAGGAACATAACTCATGCTAGGTAACATACCGGAAATAAATCAGATTGGCAATTTGCCCCCAAAAGAATAAAGAAATCAATGTGAATTTTTCAAAATAATTCTATTCAAAAATCAGATTTCTCCTGGTTAGATGAGTGAAATGCTCGTAGATTTCAAAAATATTACTTCGTAATAGAGACAAAAACACAGTATCTAGAGCAGGGGTGGGCAAATAATTTTAAGCGCGGGCCAAAATGAAATTTTCAAAATGTCTCCCGGGCCGGAGGACTATACCGCGTACGCTGTGCACACGCGAATGTTTTGGGTGGAGTTTCCCTGTCCAAGAAATTTTTTTGACAAAAACACTATAAGTATCATTGATTTCAACAAAATCGCATATAAAAGATTAAAAAAATTGCATGCAGGATTTTTCAACGGGCCGGATAAAGTAAGCAAAAGGGCCGGATCCGGCCCGCAGGCCGGCTTTTGCCCACCCCTGATCTAGAGAGATTCGAAGCAAAATCAATAAAATTATGGCAAAAAGTCGACTGTGCTTATATGTACAATTTTCCACGAGATTTAGGGCAATTAATGGAAAACTCATCCGAGTGCAAATATTACTAATAAATTTTCAGCTTAATTCACATGATTACAAGGAAGAAAAAATTAGAAAAATATAATTTTTCAAATAACCTCTCGGACATTCGATATTTTCATAATCACATCAAATAGAAGTGAAGTTTCCTCTGATGGATTATACTGAGAATTTTCGTTAATACGAACAATCTCTCGCTTTAGTTGAGTCGAATTAATCGAATTGTGTCTGTTTGTGAAATTAGGCTTATTTTTTACGATATTACAAGGAGTTTCTTATCTTTTAATTAAAAAAATAATCATACAAATACGAATAGTAGAAAAAAAGCGGTTTCGCACACTTAGGTTCCGTACCATTTATTTTAAGGCCTCCGCACACCATGTCGGAGACGTCAGTCACGACCAAAATTAAAAGCATTCGTTCTTATAGGGATCTCGAATTGAGATGATTTGGTCCGACTCGCCTCGATTCGAGCTTGCCATAAGAACCAACGCTTTTCCTCATCGTTATTTTGCCCAATTTGTAGCGAATTTTCGGAGCTACGAGCGCGTCATAACGCTCTACCTTCTCGTCAAATTTCAACTTGATATTTCAAACCGTTTAGGAATTATAGACCTGGGATGGACGGAGTGACGGACGAGCGTACGGACGAACGGGCGGACGCACGAGTGAACTCAATAAATTCGATTATCACCTCTTCGAGCTACAGAACCTAAAAATTACTGAATTTAGAATGAAGAATGTTTCGTATCAGTGGCGGATCTACCGTAATACTGATGAAGCTTACACTTCAGAGCCTCCAGCTAAGAGAAGCTCCTTGGGACTTGAGGTGCCGTACGAGCGGATAGAAAATACATAGTAATTTCTAGCAACGATAACACGAAAACGCGTGCATTTGAAAAAACGGTCGATATCGCAATCAATCGCACTAATGAAACTCAAGTTCCATCATCCTATTAGAAGGTCCAAACGTAGACCAATTTTGGGAAATTTGAGAAAATATTGATATTTTTGGACAAGGATTGGGGTCTTTAGGTTGCACTGATTTATAAAGTTCTTGTACTAATTGATAGAGCAGATGAAGATGCATTTCCAATATCTTATTACGTTTCGAAACTCTCACACGTTTTATTTTCTCTTTGCAAAGCTCCGCTCCAAGAGACGAATTCGTGGTTGCATTTAAAAAACGATTTGGGTGCGTAGGGCAAAAATTTTGCTATCCGCTCGTATGGCATGCTTGATAGTATAATTCACCTATTTTCTGATGTACGCTACTAAGGGACCACTCAAAGAATATATAAACTTCACAATGACGGATTAAGCCCTAACCGGGCCCAAGACAGAGATTATCCGGGTCCTAATTACATAATTTGCAACTACAGAATGTAAACATAATTTCATAAAACTTATAGAATTGCGCTTACGCATCAAACGGTCTACTGGGCCTTTGAATGTTGCGGGCCCAAGACAATTGTCTTTTTTGGCTATTCTATAATCCGTCACTGAGGCTTCAGACATACAAATACCTGGATCCGCCTCTGTTCCCTACGAAATTGGCATTAATTCCTAGGTTGTAATCGTTTTTCCAATTCTTTTTTTCTTTTTTTGTTACAGTATTGGCAACCTTATTTATATGGCCACTCAGATAGCTTCAGGGATGAAATATTTAGAATCGAAACACGTAGTCCATAAAGATTTAGCTGCAAGGTAACTATAAAAATTGAAATACACAATAATAAATCTGTGCTGTTCAAACAATAAAAACAACAATAACGAACAATAAAAAAAAATTTACTTTCAGAAATTGTCTAGTTGGTCGACGTTATTTAATTAAAATTGCCGATGTAGCAATGTGTAAACCACAATACCGTAAAGATTATGCGGAAATTGGTGGCCGACCACCAGCACCCATACGATGGCTACCATGGGAAAGTATTCTATTGGTAAGAAATATTTCAATAATAAATCTACTAATTAATTTCATTTTTTGCTGTTTTTTTTTTAATAGGATCGGTATTCGTGTTCAAGTAGTGTTTGGGCATTTGCTGTTACCTTATGGGAAATATTGACTTTTGCCTGTGAACGGCCTTTTACGAATTTATCAAATGAGAAAGTTATACAAAATGCTGAACATATGTATTATGGTGGTGAATTACAGGTAATTTCTGGACTGTAACGGGGAGATTTGCCACCCTTAACCTTCTACCATCTCTCCGAGTATATGCACCCTAAGGAATCTATTAGAAGAAATAATTGCTTTTTTTGTTAACAGGTTCTTTTGAATAAGCCACCAGTTTGCGTTCCGGAAATCTACGATCTAATGTGCCAGTGTTGGAGACGTGACGATACAGAACGGCCTACATTTAAACAAATTTATCTATTCCTCAAACATAGTAATAAGGACTATATACCTACAGACTGATTTTAAAAGTATTAATTAAATAAAAAAGATAGTTAAATAATTATTACAAACAATCACGATTATTTTGTAAATATTTAGAAAGAAAAAAATTGCACATCCCCCAGATTATCTAATATTTGTACATAGTATTCGATAAAATGAATGATAAATTTAATGATGCGAGTCTGTGTTACATAAACGTAATTTAATTGTTTACACAAAAAGTCCTGATTAAAATTTAATGGGATTGAGCGGAACTCGTTAATTCACCACCCCGCTTAGTTTTACCTCTATTACATCTACCTACTAATAATAGTAATAATAATAATAATTATAATAAATATAGGCAAATCTCTTAAGTGCTTCCAATCTCTCTTGTAAATTTAAATAAAACAACCTACACAAAATATTTCAAAACATGAACACAACAACACCTACAGCATTTTGCACATAATTATTCCAACACATTCTCTGCTCAAACAACTAATCAGAACA
>JAZBHA010000126.1:14588-36090 GCA_037464855.1 Iselma pallidipennis | reverse complement strand
AGTGGCGGATCCAGGCATTCAGGTGCACGGAGCTCATGTCCTTTAAGGAGGTCCGTACACGTCGGCCGAACCGACCGACCCGTCTCGGAAGAAATAAAAAGCATTGATTCTAATGTAAGTTCGTATACGTCTCGGAATTTTTGCCCGGAGCCTTATGGATACGTCACTTCATTTCTAGTCACTTTCCATTGGCTACGTTGTTTGTTGAGGGAATACATGAACTGAATTCTCGCCTCACCTGTTTGTAGCCAATAGAAAGACACTAGAAATGATGTGGCGCATGTGTAACGCTCCGGACATGTCGGCTCGGGACATTCGGATGTGTGCGGAGCTCCCAAGGCGCCACTCAAGCATGTAATATCAAACTTAAGTTGTCAGGTCGCCTGCCCAACTGTTGTGTTTTGTCTGATTTGGTCAGACGCATTGTCGGGTCGACCAAGTCAGACCGTGCGTAGCCCACTTTAGGCTCCAGGCCCTAAAGCTGAACGGTAGATCCGCCACTGCCTGTATGGTTCCTGTTTGCATTATAGATAGTTGGACAATCACTGTTAATGATGGGGGTGGACTCAAATAGAAAAAAACAACCATTAAGGCGTAATAAATCATATATTTGATGTTGTTGCATTTCACATATTTAAATGACAAATCTCGAGATTTTTTTTTGTTTAAACTATGGTTAAATGTTTGACGAAATTTTATATTGGAAATCGGACCAAAAAATAATAATAAAAACGACAAAAAAATGATGTATAAATAATAAATAAAAATTACAAATAAGATTGAGCAAAAGACGATTACAATTATTGTTTTTTTTGTTGTTTCAATGATTTTTCATGAATTATTAACAAAGATAATACTATGATGAGAAATGAAATGATTCAATTTTTGGGCAACTCATCTACTATTTGAATAAAACTAATTTAATACGGGAAAATTAAAAAAAAAAAAACATATAATTTAAGGGGAAAAAAAGAACTTCACAGAAGCAGAGTTGAAGATTTTTTTTGATACAAAATAAGAACAGGAGAGTGAATCTTCACCGTGAAGAGATTGATAATAAAACTATTGATTCGTACAAATTAGTTTTGTTGAAATGTAGATGAGTTATAATTATAATTAAATAATTTGTAGGGAAGACAGTGCACACAGTCCTCTAGAAAACCTATGAAACAATTACAAACTAGAATAATAATAATAATAATAGTAATAATAATAATGATGATAATAAATACGAATCTTTAACATTTTAGAATCTGATGTGTCCCCCAGAAGAAAAAGAAAAAACACGAAATTGTAAATATAAATAGATGACTTGTATCTTATATTTAATTGATCAACTTTCATTTGAAAAATAAACTTATCAATATAACAGTTCAATTTTGTTTCAATATAATTTTCTCTTTAAGTAATTTTTAATTTTATTTACACAATTTAATTGTTTTCGTTATACAACAGAAACTCGATAATCCGAACATTGGTGATTCCTTTAATCCGAACAAAACTTGCAGAAACTGCAATTCTGAATTGTTCATGAGTAGAAATTATATTGCCTTACATTGTTGCATCAGCCAAGGGGTCTAAACGTTAAAACAGAACACCCTGACTGGAACACAGTGGAAAATGTGTTTTTTTGTTACATATTTCCAATAATAATAGATGAACCAAAAATTATAATCACTAGTAGATAATATTGTTATTACAGTCATACGAACAAATCGATAGTCTGAACAGACTTGGGGCTCAATTAGTTCGGATTACCGAGTTTCTACTGTATATATATTATATAATCCCCTTTTTACAGTCGTTCTTAATTTAATCAAATCAGTCTTTGGTAAAAGGAATCTATGTAAGTATTTAAATTTCAACCAAAACAAAAAATTTAATTACTTCATTGAATTTCCTCTTTTTTTTCTTCCTTTTTAATTTCTAATAAATTATCTAAATAAGAGTTTTTTTTGTTATAAAATGAATCAACAGAACAACTGTAGACATTTTTTGGGCGCTCTTGTTTTTTTTTTCTAAATTAATTATCATCTTCTGGTGATTCACATAATGATTGAACGACTGCTTCATATTCAGGCAATTGTGATTCAAATAATTGTATCATTTTACTAACTTCTTGTTCTGTTAGTGTTTTCTGTGGTGATTGTAATGGTGGTGATTTTTTACATTGACGATAGAATTGCATTAATTCACCAACAGGCCCTAATGTAGCAAAGGGGGCACTCTGTAAAAATTAAAAACATGATTACATGATTTATTGCCAAGTATTATCAGTATTATCAGATAAATAAAACAATTATGAAATAATTTAAAATGACCTTGTTTTCGTATTAGATTATTATCCAATGATTAAAAAAAAAACTGGCGCCAAAATAAGTTGTTTTTATTTTTATTATCTGTCTATCTATTTATTATCACTTTTTAAGATTATTATCAGATATGATTTGATAGAAAACTTACCAATTCTTGCAGCCAATATTCATCATCAACACCACTATTTTTCAATGCTGATAATATTGTTGAATTCATTGTTGTAGTATCAGGAGTAGTATTTGTCTGATTTTTGATTATATCATTTTTATCATCATTTGATGATGATCTCTTTATACCATCATCATCATCATTAATTGATGATTTTTCACTATTATTATCAATGTCTATTTTTGTATTATTTAAACGTTGTTTATATTTACCCATTGATAATAACCGTGTAACATCTGGTAATTCTGATGGTGGTGTTAATTTTGGTTGTGTATTAGCAAATGGACCAGGTCGCATCGGTTTCGTTAAATCTGTAATATCTTCACTGTAACAATAGAAAATTTTATTTAGAAAAAGCAAAGATAATTTCATTAATTACATGTATAGAGAAACATGATCATTGTTGTCAACAATTTATAATAAAGAACCTTTGAACTTTTTGCCTCTCCGTCCTATAAATTATAAAACTCCAATGAAAAATCATTTCGAATAATAATAAAAAGACTTGTTGTTTTGATAAACTTCGATGGCACCGAAAAATCTTTGACGTAAAACCATTTGATGATCAATTTATTCACGTATACTAGTTGTAAACAACTATTTTTAGAATTACATAATCGAACGAGAACCATTATTATAACAATTGTTTGAAACTTTCTTCCTTGTTTGGCAATTCCAATGTCCAAAAAAAAACAAAACCACAACCATTTTCAGTAAAAAAACTTTGTTTATATCGAAACAGGTTATGGGTTTTTCAACAGAAATTGACAAAACTTTGGTATATTTTAACATTTTATAAACAGAAGAACTCGTTTACAACGAATTCACTTGTGAAAGTTTAAATTTTCATGTATTTAGTGTAAGGTTTTCACGTTTCCTATCAAGCAACATGTGAATAGTCAAGCCAGAGCCATAACTAGCCCATGGGCAGTGTGTGGCCCTAGCCACAGGCGCCGGGCCTCTATAGGCGCTAAGATTGGTTTGAGGACCTGATGAGGGTAAAATTGTGACCCTCACCCGCTGCAAAAGCACATCAGCTAAAAAAAAAAACAGAAGTGAAAACATTTTAATGATCCACTTGAGTGTAAATTGTATTATGTTATTCTACACCCCTGTAAAACATCTTTTATGCCTTGAGAAAGCACAAACCAGGTGCGAAACGTTGGCACGAATCACAAAATAAAATAGAATAAATAAAATCTCTTTTTGCTGAATTACCGGGTAAAAAACGATACACAAGCATTTTAAATTTTTTAAATTCAACAAACCGACAATACGTGAAGAAATTATTAAAACTTTTAGATTCCTTCGTTCTTACAATATTACACAAATTTTTTTCAACTTAATTGCTATTACAAATAACGGTTATTACGAACTAATTTATGGGCTCCTATGGAATTCCTTCTTATAACCGAATTCCACTACCTATAGTTTACAGTTAAGGAAAACATGAAAATGCTAATGTTAAAAGACATTTTCTTTTCCTCAAACAGAATTGAGTAGATTATTTTTGTTTATAAATATATCTATAAACAGGTCATGGTTTTTCAATTACGATAAAAAATATAAACAACTTTATGACGAAATTATTAATATCCGCATACCTTGCAGGTATGTTTCCTGTATGATTTCACAAGAAACAAATTTCTTTCTCGTTTTAAGTACTATTTTCGTGCAATTACACAAGAAAAGAAAAAAGTAATTAAAATCATTATTTAGAAAATTTCCATTTAAAAATCATGTGTAACTACATAATATGTAATAATTTTTTTCTGTTTATAATAAGATAATTTATAAAGCGAAACGGTTACAAATTGGACAATATTTTAATAACATTTTATCTTATCAAACAAAAATTTCCTTATAAAATTAATCTATCTACAGATATCTGTATGTTATTGTTTACAAAAATTATTATCAAAGATTAAGTAAAAATATGACAAGAAAAATATTACACAATAATAAAAATATGAAATACGTATAGGAATTTCATACAAATATTATTTACCACATACTGTATCATTATTGTTCAATTAAAATAGTACGTATACTGCTTAATTAAAAAGTAATTAAAAACAGTGGCGGATCTACCGTGACTAGCATAGCTCCTCTGTTTTAGGTGTTTTAGGCCATTAGGGAATAGAAGAAAATGTCTTAGCTGATGATCTAGCAAAACTAGGGGCTAGGACCCCATTTATAGATCTCGAATCGTTTTGCGGTTTAATAAAAACCCAGACAGGCGGAGATTCGTTGGTGGGCAAGGAATTCTACAAAATCCTACTGGATAAAATCTCCAGCACAAAGACAAGAGAAAAAAAATCATTGATTATTCACCAGGGTATGCTAAAAAACTACTCAATCTGACAAAGAACAAACTGAGGCTAATTACAGGTCTTCTAACTGGACATTGGCCACTAAGATATCATCTCAAGAAACTGGATAAAACGGACAGAGAGATAAAGAAACCTCCAAACTTAACCAGTTAGGCGGTACGACTTTAACGTCCGATAAAGTGAAGGAAAGTCTTCCAGAGAGACAATTTTGTTGCAGGAGCCCTTAAAAAAACCATACATTGCGACCTGGCAAATATCTGGGTCCGCCACTGTTTAAAAAAGACATTATTATGAAAAAACGTATACTTTTCATATCAAAATATTTTGCTACGAAAATATTTGTTAAATAACTTTACATAATAGTGAAGGTCAAAAATACATAAAAATAAAAAAAACTAGAAGAAGGATTTAAAGTGTTAATTTAGAAATTCTACCTTTCGAATTTGCCAACTTTCATCTAGTCTTTATTTGAAAAATCATTAAAATTTTCTAAATTTACAAAAATTTATTTCTTTGAAGAAAAAATCAAATAAATTCCTGTTTTATTTTTTTATTTTTCTATTTCCTATTTTTATTTTCAGATAACCTTCAAAAATAAACTTTATACTTTTTTAAACAAC
Organism: Iselma pallidipennis; assembly: GCA_037464855.1. Classification (NCBI taxonomy): domain Eukaryota; kingdom Metazoa; phylum Arthropoda; class Insecta; order Coleoptera; family Meloidae; genus Iselma; species Iselma pallidipennis. Next base: position 30,653 of record JAZBHA010000126.1, on the reverse strand, counting down.
ATTATTATCAACCTGTATAACAACAAAACAGTCTTTTTTATTGGTTTTGCAACAAAAAAAAAATCGCTCCAAATATTTGTATTTTTGTAATTATTAAAATTGTAATAATTTAGAAATTGTGTTATAATTGCACGTAGGTATTTCCCGAAACTCCTATTGTTCAAGATAATTTTACTTTAAAATAATCACACTTACAATCAATTTTTAATAGTTTGTCTAAATTTTCAATTATTCTTGTAGACCTTCCACCTTTGTCCTGTTAAAATTGTCAACTTTTTTTACAGGAAATTTTAGTTTCTACAATATATGCAGTGGCGTAACTACCGTGAGGCACGGAGGCACTTGCCTCCGGGCCCATGCATGTAAGGGGCCCACGAAGTGGATTAAAACTTATTATAGGTAACACACAAACCCGCAAAGATGAGAATACACTGCGCAATCGAAATTCCTCACATAATTCACAAAAAAGAGCAGAGTATTATTATACAACAGAGAGTCGATATGGCCCCGTTTTCGGGAAAAATTGGGCTGAAAACTTCGCCAACAGTTTGAGGGCCGCTGGAATCGAACAATCGTGCGACACATAGTTAACGAAGGAATCTGTTTATCGACAAACAGTTGCCTAGGCGATAGTCAGACGAGTTTAATGAATCGGCATCCATTCTTCAGGTGCCACTGCATTCAGTATGTTGATTTACATGTGTATTTGTGGGGGAATGCGTACTGTTAGTTAACTACTGTTTATTAGGAGTACATGTTATTAGTGATTATTTACATCAGTATTTAGTAGTTTTATCATTGTGCACAGTATGAAGAAGAGACATCTATTCAAAACCCGTCTAATATGGTTGTCAATCGTTTGATGGTCACTGATTAGGACAGCCCATCATTTCGGACAATTTTTGGGAGTTTTTACGTGTATTTTGTGTAACTTCCTTGCAATAATTGTAGGAGTATTTGTTATGTGATTTTAATAAGTAGACTTGTCTAGTTTAATGCCATAGTAATGCAAGATTTGTTGCTGATAGTTGCATTCTTATCAGCGATCACATTACTGTGCTCTTATTGTACTCTGTTCCCCATAGGGATGATGATATCTGAATATTGTAAAGGATTTTAATGACACCCTGTATAGGGAAGTGGCCCGTTAGAAAACTCTGCCTCCGGGCCTCAAATTTGAAGCTACGCCAGTGAATATATGCATAGATTTTCTTTAATTTCCAACTAAAATTCTTCATTAACTAAACAACTTTCAATAAGGGAAAATTTTTAGAAAAAATTACAGAAACCTTTGAATTCTCTAAATTATTTAAATTAGATAGTCAATTAATATGATAACTGTTTTATTTATTTACCGGGAAGAAACTAGATTCGTCTAGTTATACTTTCAAGAAAAAAAAGACAACAAATTAAAGCAAAAAAAACCTAATTTGGTTGTTTATACAAAATAACAGATTACTTAGGTAATCCTAATTATGACAAACTCCAATAAAATAAAAAAATAATTGCATTTTGATAACAATTTCTGCTTTGTTAATATAGTAACGGGAAAGTAGAAATTAATAATAATGGAAAATCATCACTGTAAATAAGTACTTTTTATAAATAGATTTTGGGTCAAGATGAGCTACACAATTTTATTTAAAAGAAAGTGAAACTAACATACACACATATGTATAGAAAATAATTATTTAAAAGGTACAAAGTCTTATTTAGAAAAGTTCGTTGACTTTCTCTTCCAACAAATTATCGAAATAATTCAATATTTATATTGAATAAATTGAATTAAGAGCGAAAGGAGGATTGATTCAAATCGTATATAAGATTTTAAAATTTAGTTTTTGTTCTAAAAATAAACCAACAACTATCTGTTTCAATGTCATCTAAGTGATTTCATCTTGAATCACCATATTTATGCATGTTGTACATATACTGGATAGGTCAATAGTTTTGAATAAAATTTCAATTTTAAATCAGTTCCTTCCGTGTTATAATGAAACAATGAACATGTCTAATTAGACTCGTTATAATATAATAAGAATTTATAGAATAAACTTATAAAATCATGAAATAAAGTGGGTTCTTCGATAAGGAAATGATTTTCAATATGTAAATTTGGCGGGAAAAACAATATTCTAATATGTAATTACTTACGTATTTTTGTGCCTTCGTGAATTTGAATTGGTATTGAAATGGTCACTTTTTAACATAATTGAATTGTTCTTTTCAGCTTGTGTTGGTGATATTGTCATTTTTGTACGATATGATACATTCAATTGTAATGTACCAATTGGTGTACATATTTGTCCAATTCGTACATCTTTATATTCATCACCTAAACAATGTAATTGTGGTTCACCAGAAAATATTCTATATAATATTAAATAAGATTCAGCTCCTTGTCGTCTTGATAATTTATATGCAGGTGTAACACGTGTCACTGATACTAATGATTTCAATAATATACCCATACGATTATATACGGTATAATTAACTTTTACAGTTGGATCGAACTGTTCAGATTGTAATTTAAGGCACCAATATTCTAATACCATATTATCACCTTCGGCTGTTTGTAATGATATCTCTATTGCTAATGGTGTTGTTGATGATATTATATCACCATTTAATGCCTTTCTTGTGGCTGCTGTCACATCTGGGAAATCGGGCACATGAACACTGAACTGAAATCAAAAAAGAATAATTAATAAAACATCTTGTCTCAACTACACCCAATGGATTGTGTTGTAATCTTACCACACCATCGTTGGCCAAATTTGGTGTATCGGCTGGTAGACATGCTGTTGAGATTTTCTGATTCAATCTAGCTTGTACAATGATCTGGGTAGCTTTATAAGCTAGAAATTTCGTATATTTGTCCAAATCCTTACGGTCCTGACTACTAATCCGCATGATTCCACTACTGTTACTTCGATCTAATTGACCCATCAAAACAGGAAAAAACACTAATAAAACTTTAGAAATCCATTAAAATCACACTTGAGGGGCGGTAAACACAGAATATCCGCACACACACGATCTCGACACCTTGCAAACTCCTTCTGCTGGCTGGCAGGGCAAGGACGTTTGGTGCAGAGGAGTCGTCGTCGTCGTCTTGTGTCACAATCTGGGGGATCTGGGGGATATGTGTACGTGTAGTTCGAAACGCACACCCACCCAACCTCGAATATAATCAACACACAACTGTACGACAAAATTATATTATTCTTCACTCAAACACAACCACTGTCTAACCTTGACAAGTACAAGTTCCATCTTATGATAACACTCGTTGATAACGGAAAAAACAAAAGAAAAACGCTGGAATTTAAATACCAACTTAGCAACACTACAACGGACAAAACGCCACTAGTGGCAAATATTCGTACTAAAATCGTCAACAAGTCCGGACAAAAATTCCACAACCACTCGATATTTCGATACAATCTCATGTGTATTAGACAAAGATGGTGAGATTATGTCTAGTCGAAACTTGGGTGATAAATGATTTGGTGTAGAGGTGGCGTTGTGTGACTGGTCGACGCAAAATCGTCGCCATTTTATAAAATCAGATCAGCCATTATTCTACGATAATTCAGAGCGTCGTATTTCAAGAAGATTCTTTTCGGTGTATATTTTCTTTTATTTTTAGGCTGATTATTTATAAATTAACATTAGGTATATATTTGTTTAGATGCACTTTTAATGCATCGATGCAAATCGTATTTATTATCGGGGTAAGTGATTTATAATAATATTCTGTACAATTACAACACAATTGCCCATTGATAGGAACGTTGTGATAACGTGTCATATATAGATTTATAAACGAAATTTGTGTATTTTTTTGATGATTTCCGTCAATATTGTTTTTCCTATAAAAAGGTAATTTAATTCGGTTTCAATTATGCCAAGGTTGTGTTGTTTATCAATATTTAAATAACAAAGCAAAAAGCTGTAATTATAGCTGTTCAAAGTTTATTTTTACTCATCATCTCCTGTTCTGTAAACAAAATAAAGCAATTTTCTCGAAAAAATTAAAAAAACCTGTGGGGAAAAAAGCAATAACCTTCATAGGGTTAATTTAGACCGTTACGAGATGGCGCGAATGTCGCATTCTTGGCGCCAATTTTGAAATACAATACATTTCTATTAATGGACAAATCAATTGAATTGAACACATCATTCTAATGTAGTTTGGTGAAAATTTCCTTTTTTCTTAGTTTTAGGTATTAATGATGAATCATTAAAAAAAAATTAAATAAAAAATACACAAAACAAAAAACAAATATGAGTGTTATAATACGACTACAAAATCTACCTTGGTCAGCTAATGCTCTCGACATACGTCAATTCTTTCACGGATTATCTATTCCCGAAGGAGGTGTTCATATTGTCGGTGGAGAACAAGGAGATGCGTTCATCGCTTTCAGGTATAAAACACAAATAATTGAAGATTTCTATACGTAAAAAAAACACACACAAAATATGAGCTAAGACTAAGATCGTGTTACTGTATTACTGTATAGGTTTTTTTTTATTAGTTTGATTTTTTTTTCTTTCAATTTAATATTCTAACACACGTTTTTGGTAAGTATACAATAGATAGTGTCTTATTTAAAAAGTATAAAAATTGACAAACTTGTATACACTGTTCACAAGAGGTATTTAGAGCTTTAATTTGATAGTACCTTTTATTTTCAATTATTTTCATTTGACTGTTTTAAAATTTATGTTCCTACGTGGATCTCTTAATGAAAAATAAAGAGAAAATTGATGCTCCATTTATGCAAAATAAAGAAGGGTTTCCTTTACTCAAAAAAAATAAAATAAAACAAATACCCTATTCATTAGCAGGCATAAGAGCCTAAATTGAAGAGGACAAAAGACATGTTGTTGAGATTCATCTTCGTCCATCCTACAATCTAGCAGGATATCGATTCTATCCTGCAAGTAATTGATGATGGAACTGCCATTAGGTGCATTCCTATATGTTATACAACAAACACACAGAGATTACAAATTCGTGACCGATTTAATTTGTTGGTTGACAATCTGCTTTCATTCTGTTGTCTTTCACGCTATAAATTCTGGAAAGAAAATTGGAATTTTTGTTTACATAAAACAGAACTTGTTTAGATAAATTGAAAGGATGTGAATAAAGAGAAACGAAAAACATATATTTTCATTCGTATTGATAGAAGATTTTCTCAATAAAATATGAAGTAGGTAGGACGATGGTATTGATGATCACTTCTTTTTCCTACTATTTTATGAGTTGACTGAACTACCGTTAGTTTAAAATATGCAATAATTGGAATTTATAATTTCAATGCTTTTCATAAATAATCATCTACTGATTATACTGCATATTATAACATCTATTTTATTATAATTGACATAAAAAGTTGTACTGAACTAAGAATTTGTTCTCTTGATAAGTAATTTGCATATTTTAGTTGAAGCAATCCGGAAGTTTTCAAACTGCTACTAAATAAAAACACATTAATCCTATTTCTCAAGTTAACAAACTACAATTTGTTTATAATCCAACAAAGTTAGAGTTTAATTAGATTTATGGAGGATGTGATTACAGATATTTGCGTACAATAATCCTTCATTTAAAAAAGTTACTGGAAAAACAAAACAATTACTCACTAACCCTGTTCCTGTTTTATATTATTGAGGATGGGCTTGTTAAATATTACAATATTTTTAGTAATCTTTTAACGACTTCAAATAGAAATACTATTCGTGAAAGGAGAAAGCTTTTGAAAAACTATAAGCAAATCTTTAGAGAGAAGCTCGAGTTTCAACTCGCTAAGTTTCTTTACACTAGATAAAAGCATATATGTACAGTAAAATTCGATTATAACGAATTCCATACGTCCTCCCAAAAATTGACTCGTTATAACCGTTATTTATTATATCCGTGAAGTTGAAAGAAATGTGCAATTTTGTAAAAATGAAAGACGGTTTATTCATGTCCTATTTTAGGACCCACTAATTACAAATTGAAAAGGTGATGAACAAAAATTAGGTGTTTTTGTCCAGATACTGGTAAAATTTTACGTTCACCTCGTCTCATTCTCAACACCGATAAAACTGAAGGCACAAATATATCCCACCTTATTATGACTTGTTACAGTGCTACGTTAGTGTACCTTTTTAGTGAACAGACTGTTAAATAAAGGTCTCTTTGTAGAATCGAACGCGAGAAATCCAAAACTGCACTGATTTCGCCTTTCTCATTGATTTTTGAAGTTATCTTCGTTAAATCTGAAATCACTTCGTAATAACCGTGAAAAAAACTGCAATAAACAAATGGGAGTTTAAACTTTCATGTTTTGTACGCTATAGCTGTGTATTCGTTATACATGTAATCGTTATAACCCAGTTCCTCTGTAGTTCCGTCTCACACTTCAATCTCAATGTCCTATCATGTTGAGCATGTATCTCGTTTATTGCTGCACTGAAACAAAGCTTTCATTTAATGAGAATAGAGAACAGCAAAAAAATGTCTTCAATTATCCCACTAAATCTCTCCCTTAATTAAAGAACCTGTTATGTTAAATAATTGGAAGTTTTTTAAAATGAAATCAAAACAATTTTAGAAGTTCACTATAAGGGAGTATTCCAACTCAATTTTTTGGTCAAGCTCCGGGAGGAAAATATGATCGAATTCACCGACAGAGGATTATGAGCTTAAGGGATTATTATCTCCCTCCTGTTGTGCCGCCTCATTTTCGGGTACATTTTGTCAGGTCAGGTCAGGTCCGGTCCCAAACCATTTCCTTCACTCTGAAAATTTTAGACATTTGATGTCCTTTTACCGTCGTATGTCTTGATTTTTTTGGAAATATCGATAGAAGGACGTCAAACGTCTTGAAAAATCTTATATAACTATGTTTCTTTTATACGTTTAACGTCCTTCTACCTGACCAATAATCCCTACAGTGCCCCCTACCCTTGCAACCTGCTGCTTCTGTACTTAATCCTCTTTAAAACTTGTCGCGGAGATGGAATACGCCCTTACTATAATTATCAATGAAATGTTATAATTTTTTCTACCTAACAGTTTCTTGTTACGTTTAACAGATGTTACTTTAAAACGTTTTATTAAAAGAATGAGTAGAATTTTTATTATTGGCTTTTTAGTCTTTTAATAAATAAGCAATTAAGGCAGAAGGAGCATTGACCTACAATTTTATTTCGTAGACTGCTGCATATTAATCAATCTTTTTCTTTTGACAAGAAATACAATGAAACTAATTGTAAAATTACCTGAAAAAATTAATCAGCAAAGTGTTACAAAAATATTTTGATGTGCCTGTTTCTATTAATCCCTTGAGTTAAGAAGAGTTCCACTACTTGCGTGACTACTGAATGAAACTCTACTTTGACGGGTTAGGCTGGTTAAAATATTTACTTCACACTAATTTGAACGAAATGCTTAAAACAGATTACCCAACAATTTTGCAAACCATTTAGCTTATTTATAGATACAGGTGTTGAGTATATACAGTGGAGCCTCTATGTAATAAACCTTTATTTAGCTCTCTATTTAACGAACTTTTTGTATGGAACTTCGTTTAGTCTTCACCAGGGCCGGGCCCATAGGTGAGGCGCCCAAATGGGATATCCTATTAAAAAAAAAGGTCGTTTGCTAAAGATACATAGTTTTAAAAGGCGCCGTTTTTGAGACTTGCCTCAGGCGCCACAATTGATCGGCCCGGCCCTGGTCTTCACTATAAGAAAGAACGATAAGATCATTTATCACTGTGTTTGTGTTCGTCGAAGCTTTGGGTGTGCTTTTTTTTTGTCGAAAAACAGTAGGTTTATGAATTTTCTACATGAACTTCTATTCACCGAAACCTACACATAACAAACTTATTCTGGTCGATTGGAGGTTCGTTCTATAGAGATGCCACTGTAATTCGAATTGAGAGGCTCACTTACATAATATGTTGGGTCTAATTTTTCGTAGTTAATTGTTATTGCAGTTGTTAACACCTTGACAGTGATTATTTTACTTCTGTTCTCTTGCTTTTAAATTTTATTCCAAATAATAATTGATGTCCTAGAGTTTATTAAGGGTGTACTTATTATATTTTTGAAATATTGTGCTTTATATTCAAGAGATCTTACAAAATCTTTTATAAAATTCACAGAATAAAAGAATACGTATATGTTCAAAATCATCACATTCTGTAAATTTAATTTACCAAAATTCTACGTGAGGACAGCATGGGCATCACCAACCATCAAAAAACAGTTATCCAATTACATAAATGCGTATAATTAAACACAAAGGTATATATTGTCTCCAAGAAATATCACTAGGATAAATTAAATGTTTATTTAGTGCCAGTTGGAGGTGCTATTCCTACTAAGCATACATACATGTCAATCCTCAAAATTTGCGTATTTACACAGGCATAGTTTCAGCACCACTACGTATCCCAAACGATCGTCACAAGGATTAGTTTTTCGAGTATTTCAGCGGGTGGAGACCGCGACACAAGGGGCCCTTCATACTCAGAGCTAGCCTTGTGTTTACCTATATCTCCTACTAGCGCAAGCAGAAATTGTATATGATGAGTAGTGTTTACCGACCCAGCTAACGATATGCACCTATTATTTAATATAATTATCTTAATATATACAGGATCACAAAAGGTTTTGAGCGTTCAGCCCTTATGCACCTCCTAGTTACACCACTAATATCACCCATTTATTAATTATCAGTACTTAAATGAAACAAATATGGTAAAATCCGGTCATATTTGAGTCATCGGTGGTTAATCAGGACAGTCACTAGAGCATGTGGCTGCAACTTATGATAACTGATTTTTTTACCGGTGACCCTTAAACAAATTGAAAAGTACCTATAGTATGAATAAATTGCGTCTCGGTCATTTCCATTACTAACTCAGCGAACTCTTACAATTAGTCAGAGTGGCTTTAGTTGTGCTAATTCTTGATATATTATTGTTTTCGTTAATTATCTACTCCTATAAGTTTTAATTTTTATCAACAAGTTATGAAAAGATTGAACTCTATATGAGAACATTGCTTTACTGGTGACCACCTTCGATATTATATTCCTTATATTTTGTCGTTTTAATATCCCTCCAAATTATTTATATCGAATTTTGCCGCTTTATCGGGCCAAAATGCTCTACTCCCGCTATGCCCCCATTAACCAGAATCCACTATAGCAGGTAATTTCTGTATGCCTTACTCCTCTTTTATTAGAATTTCTTAAATACTAATTATAAATTATTATGAACAAATGCATTAACTCATAGCACAGCACCAGTTCTCAAATTTTAAAATACTACAGTAGAATTTCAAAATAGCGGCATTCTAAATACTGCACATTCGAAGCAAATACATATTGCCTGTCTACTCCACCCACACTACTCTCATCACTTTGAGAGTGACTTCACGGTTTGTTGTGGCTGCTTTAAAAGCTCAAAAATGGCTTCTAGGCATGAAATCTTTACGCCTTTTTATAGGTATGCAATTAATAAAATAGCACTATCAATCTTTCAATATTTTATTTCTGCAGTTAATGTGTTAAAACAAAACAGACTCAAAAATAACTAAAAAATCGGAATAACGGCGCTACCCCGAGGGTTCCGTAATTTCGAAACAAGATGTAAGTTACTAATCTGAAAATCTTCATTTTGCTTTCATTTATGCTCTGTAGGAAGCACACAAACACCTACATAGATTTTTTTTTATATCTTTTCATCTGAGTACATTGTAGTGAAAGCAACAGTCATCATGAATAAAAATTAATTCACTATGATGTTCGTGACAGTTGATAGACGAATTTTAAACTTTAAATATTAGAAACACCTACATCATAACATCCAATTATTGTCTGGTATGTTTAAAAAAAACCGAATCTTACAAATCATTGTAGTTGTTGATTTCTTTATGCATTCTCTAAGGATTTGAAAAAAATGACTTTTCTCTAGCTCATCGGTGTTTTAATGCATTTAATAATCTTTCTCTTACAAATGTTTATATTACATTAAGATATTCATGAATTATAAAAAAAAGAACCGGAATCAAATCTCTAGTACCTGTATTATTATTATACATATTTTAAAGAGTTAAGAGTTTCAGGGAGAAACTGTTTCATGCCACTGTTAATGTATCTCACGTTTCAGCACAATTCGGTATTAAAATATATTTCTAATATTGCCTCCGGGCAAGATAGTGGTTTATTTGTCGTAGGATGAAATATCGCCATATAAGGAACCGTTTCAATATTTTTAAATCAGTTTTTTATTAAAGAGTTACAACTTCATGTTTTTAATGCCCAAATATGTATGCAAAATAACAGAATAGTACACCCAAACAAAAAATTACAACAACCAAATTAGATGATTACTATGACAATTTTCACAAAAATCTGTTTCAGAAAATGAATAGTTTCTGAAATATAAATCACTCAAAACAAATAAAGGATGATTAAAGTAAACCAGTGCTTTGCAAACTATCAGTTTTACTAAAATGTTGTTTTAACCTAAACTACTGTGGTTATTGATTATAATGAATATACAGTAGAAACTCGATAATCCAAACTAATTGGGACCTAGGCCTGTTCGGAAGAAACCACATTTTCCACTGTCTAGTTGTTGTACAATTTGCACTTTTGTTCCAGTCAGGGTCTTCTGTGTTAACGTTTAGACCCCCTTGGATGATGCAAATATGTAAGGCAATATAATTTCTACTCATGAACAATTCAGAATTGCAGTTCCTGCAAGTTTTGTTCGGATGAAAGAAATTTTTATTCCAAATCACCCCTGTTCGGATTACTGGAAATTCGTATTACCGAGTTTCTATTGTATTTGTATAACAAAAATATGTACATATCATGTATTTAATACAAAACAAGTTTGGAACTGTTCGTTTTAAGTAGTTTTCTGCATGAATAAGACAGATCTTAAAAATCGACGTTACAATTATTTCCTCCTAATGTTGAAGCTCATATTTACATTTACGACGCAGTAATGAATGACTATATGTCTTGATCAATACAGTAACATTTCTTTATAACGATTAAAGTACGAAGCCTAAACTCAGAGCCGTAATTAGCCTATGGCCAGTGTGGCCTCAGCCATAGGCGCCGGGTCTCTTTAAGCGCAGAAGATTGGTTTTCGGGCCTAATTAGGGTAAAATCGTGCCCGTCACCCCCTGCAAAACCACATCAGTTAAAAAAAAAATTGAAGTGAAGGGGATGACTCTCTTACTTTACCCTTTATCTTCTGAAAATAAGGCGTAATTTTTGTATTAAGCCATAGGCGCTAAAAGGTCTAGTTACGGTGCTGCCTAAACTATATCATCTTAGTCAGGGCCGGACTGTGATTGCCCGGTGGACCGAGTGGGTCGGTTGAATTTTTTAAAACATAATGGATCAGTTTCATAATCAACTTTAACTTGTATAGTTCATAGTCTTGTTTTTCTAGTAACAGGTCTAATTTGGTTTAGACATGAGAATGTGACTTTACAAGTTGAAGTGACTTGAAACTCAATTATAAAACTGACCCAGTTCCTCAAGGTACGATCTGGCAGTGCGATCGCACAGCGCGCTGCAATATCAGATGCGCAAAATTTTTAGTATAATCTTCCGGTTTTTCGTTTCTAGTACTCGGAATTGATGGCGCAGAAGTAAATTTTGAGCAGGGCGCCGAAAGTTTTCGAGCCGACACTGCAGTTCCTTATACATATTTTTTCTTTAATTCAGAAGAGCCAGTGTAATCAAAAAGCCGAGCCAGTCTGGGATTGCCCATTCACCACTAGTCTTAGTAAAAGATTATTTAAGTCCTCCTGCCACCCACTCAACATTCTATATGATTAATTATAAATAGATTAAGTTATTATCAGCTCTGATAGAGTACGATTCAAAACGCTCATGTATTTACAGCCTTTCCTTGTACATCTTCGTTATAAAGAGATTTTACTGTACGGTGTATACATATCGCCTAAATTACCATAAAACCAATATTGAAGTTAAATCCCTATAAAGCTGGTTCTGATATCTCTCTCAGTATTTCTTTTAGAAGTAGTAAAACTTTATCAGTAACATTAGCTAAACTAATTCTCGGCAAAAACGCCAAGCCATATTGATTCTTAATTTCGTCTTACAGCACTGATGAGGATGCCCGACAGGCATTTAGTCGCAACAATGGCAAAATCAAAGAAGTACAAATCAGTCTTATGCTCAGTTCTCGTACTGAAATGCAGAAAGTCATTGAAGCAGCACGAGCTCAATCCTATGCAGCATTTATGCAAAATGCAGCCCCAACAGCTCAACCACAAGCAACAGTACCACTACCAGCTGCTGTTCCACCCCTAATGCCAGCTGCAGTACCAGATCTCAACAAAAAAGAAAACAGTAAAGAACGCGATAGTAAAAATGACAAACGTGATCGTAGACGTTCACGTTCCAAATCAAGGGAACGTAAAGATCGCGATCGACGTGATCGTCGTTATAGAGATAGAAGTCGATCAAGATCGAGGGAACGTCGTGATCGTCGTCGACGCGAAAGAAGTCGTAGTCGAGGACGTTCACGTTCAAGGGATCGTGATCGTAAAAATAGGGATAGCAAACGTTCTCAGGATAATGGTAAAAAAGGTTCAGAGATTTGGTCTAATCAAAATTCAAATGATGGCAGTAATATGATGATGGCAACTCAACCGCCTAGTTTATTAGCGAATTTCGCTGGAAATCTAGACGATACAACCGGAAGAAATCTGAATACACTCAATATGCCACTAAATCGAGGTAATTTTCAACCTGGTTTCGGTGGAAATAATCGAGGTTGGCCAATGATGGGGGGTGAAAATGGACAAAATTTTCTACTTAATCGACCCGATAATAATTTGCTAAATGCTAGACAGCTTGGGAGTGTAAATCAAAATCAACCGTATCAACAAAATAGACGGTTTCCATCACGCAATAATTTTCAAAGAAATGACGAACAATATAGTCCTAATTCAGAACGATCTGATCGAGAAACTTTACCTAATACTTGTGTAAAATTACAACCCTTCTTTGGTGGGTATGGGGAAATTCGTCGATTCTTTCAAGGTTCCTTTATCAGTAATGTTGGTATTAAATTTATCAATGACGAATATGGTCATAGAACTGGTATAGTTTATGTTCAGTTTGGCCATCCTCAAGGTAAAGCTGAGGCCTTACAGAAAACCGGTGAAGTATTGAATGGATTAAAAGTCGATATTTCCCATTTGGATGATCAAGAATTCGAAGAAGCTATCGATAGGTATCTGCCTGATCAAAATCTAGAGGACGGTAAAAAATTCAGAGGCAACAAAAGTGTTGGTAAACTTTTCAACAAAACTGAAGAACCAAAAGTTTTTTCTTGTTTAACCGTTGACGATTTACCTACATATGTTAAAGAGCAAGATATTCTAAAGATGTTCTCTCCAAGACCTTTGATTTCATTGATTCTAACATCAAAACCACGTGGTGGTCATATAGCTTATGTTAAATTCGGTTCTACAGATGAGGCTAAAAAAGCTCTTGAAGAAAAATCAAATCATATAGTTGAAGGTAAACCAGTAACAGTTCGAGCTTGTCATGATGGTGAATTTGATGCTGTCAATGAACAACATGATGTTGATCTAGAACCGAAACCAACAAATTTAGAAACAGATTGTTTAAATTTAACTAGATTGCCACTTCAAACTAATAATATTGAAATCACAGACTTTTTCTCTGATATTGGTGTACGTCCAACTAAAATTCATTTAATGAGTAATCGATCAGGTTTTACTGGTCAAGCATTTTGTGAATTTAAAAATTGTGAAGAAGCATGTAGAGCATTGAAGAAAGATAATGCCAGTTTTGGTCCCAGTACAGTATCAGTACAGCCAATATTACGTGATGAAATGGAACATATTTTACAACAATCTCTTATGACAAATCCACAACAACAACAAGTACCACAACAACAATATAATCAATCTAGACCAATGAGTTTAATGGCACAACCAGCACGACCACCATTTTATCCAAGAAGTATGTATGATGGTCGTGGTCCGATGGGTGGTGGTATTAATTCGATGCCACGATTTATGGGCCATCGTCCACCTAGACCTAGATTTAATATGAATATGAATAATCATGATCAAGATCCACCTGGTTGTACTGTTTATATGGATAATGTACCATATAAAGCTGGTACTAATGAAATTTTGGAATTTTTCGATGGTTATGATGTAACAAATAGTGTTAGTCGACGATATAATCCAAATAATACACCAAGTGCTGAAGCTAAAGTCGTTTTTACATCACCAGAAGAAGCGTATAGAGCAGTACAAGAGAAGAGTGGACATAAAATTTGGGATAGACCGATATTTCTTAAACAAGCGTAAAATATTGTAGAATTTCGACCACTATTTTGATGTATATATTTATTAGATTATTTTTTATTACAAGTGGGCGATGATACAAGGAGATTTTTCTACTGACTTTTCTTTCTAAAAAGTGTACGGAAAAAGGACAGAAAAATCTCTTTTATGTTATCGCGTCCTTTAGATTCTGCAGTATTTGGATGTTATTATTTCCATTTTATACCATTGAATGCTTTCAATTAATTAAGTGTATTTATGATTATCACAAAATATTTGGTACTGTTATGTTACCAACTGTTTTAAATAAAACCTATTTAATATGTTGATTGTTGTTTTTTTTTATTTTAAAATAACTTTTGGGACGGTTTTATTGGTTGTCTACTTCAATAATTTTAATTAACAAATCAAGTTTAGATAGATGAATACTAATTTTGATTTAAAAAAAAACGATTACGACGAAGCCCCACGTTTATCCTTACCTTGTAGATATTAACAGTGAAACTTTATGTTTCAAACAAACAAAACTCGTGTATGTAGCCAGAATTATTTTTAATCATTTTTTCATTTCTCTCTTATAAATCTGTTTAGCATTTTAGTGAATTTCACGCTCACGCGTTATATTATAGTTCGACTGTGTGATATTCCGGTCTCAACAAACTCTCTGAAAATCCAGTCAGTCTGTCTCTTGAGATGTTGGTAGGAGGAGGTTGTTTTATAAAGTGATAGGAATAATGTACAGACTTTAAATAAAAACTGAGTGTTAAGAAAGAGATTTTAACAAAAATAATGTTACGATTGCTTGTATTTATTTTAATTATAAATTTAGTTATTGGTCAAAGAAGGAATTATTCAACATTTCCATGTCCGGCACGATGTGTTTGTTTCCGGAAAACTGTACGATGTATGCAATTGGATTTGATCGATGTACCAAAAGCACCACTTTTGACTGTGTTATTGTAAGTAAATGTAAATAAACAAATTTTAATTCTCTAGACAATAATACATAATAAGCACAATAAATTGTGGTGAAACCAGTCTTAACACGAGAAACTGTGAGGCTTTCATTTTCTTTTTTTTGAAATTCTTGTAAAGCTCAGAGACTATCTACCTATAGCAATCAAGATGATAGTATCGTATTCGTGGAAATTTAAATGCAAATCTCTAACACTCCTATAAATTTATGGAAAACAGGACAAACTTTATGGTAAAATTTACCACAAATTAACTTATTAATAATACAATAACTAACTATTGAAACATAAAAATCTTGATAATGTTTATGACTGTTTTTTTTTTATTTTTTATTAGACCAGTCTTAATGGCAAGTCAAATAAAGAATCTTCTTTAAGACAACTGTCTTGTCTGTAAACACATGTTTCCCATCAATTTTATTGTTGATGAAAAGTCAGTTTTACGAGTGACCTATATGTATGCATGTTACCATTTCATATAAAATAGATCCCCTTCGTGTTGATATTTTAATGAAAATTATATCATTGCTTATTTTGTATTTACTGGGCAGTAATTACAAGTCGTCAGGGCCGGACCGATCAGTTGTGGCGCCTGAGGCAAGTCTCAAAACAGGCGCCTTTTGAAATTTTGTATCTTTAGCATGCCTCATTTTGGCGCCTATTGCAATTGGGCCTCACCTATGGGCCCGGCCCTGCA